>CAUYLG010060361.1:0-17283 GCA_963573385.1 Cacajao melanocephalus | reverse complement strand
TGATGCTCCCCTCCCTGTGTCCATGTGTTCTCATTGTTCAACACCCACCTATGAGTGAGAACATGCAGTGTTTGATTTTCTGTTCTTGTGTCAGTTTGCTGAGAATGATGGTTTCCAGATTCATCCATGTCCCTACAAAGGACATGAATTCATCCTTTTTTAAGGCTGCATAGTATTTCATGGTGTATATGTGCCACATTTTCCTTGTCCAGTCTATTGTCAATGGGCATTTGCATTGGTTCCAGGTCTTTGCTATTATAAACAGTATTGCTATGAACTTATGCGTGCATGTGTCTTTATAATAGAATGATTTATAATCCTTTGGGTATATACCCAGTAATGGGATTGCTGGGTCAAATGGAATTTCTATTTCTAGGTCCTTGAGGAAGCATCACACTGTCTTCCACAATGGTTGAACTAGATTACACTCCTACCAACAGTGAAAAAGTGTTCTTATTTCTCCACATCTTCTCCAGCATCTGTTGTCTCCAGATTTTTTAATGATCGTCATTCTAACTGGTGTGAGATGGTATCTCAATGTGGTTTTGATTTGCATTTCTCTAATAATCAGTGATGAATTACATTTAATAAAAAGCATGGTAAAACATACAAGTGTTTCTTTTCTTTTTTTTTTCTTTGTAAAAGCAAAAACAAAGAATGCGAGCTAGTGCTAATCATATTGATTACTTACAAAGCGTGGGTGGAAACAACGTTTAAAAGATAAATGGAGACGACATTCTCAGTTTCCCTTTTTGAATAGTTTTTATATCTGGAAATATATTACTGGTTTATATATTAGTTTATATTTTTAATATCCATATATTTTATTTATATTTTTATAAACTGGTATGTATTTATATTACTAGCTTATATATAGTAATATATATTTATATTACTAGCTTATATACTCAAACAAATCTAATAATGCTGATTCCATTGCTGAAGTATGGAGAATAAAAAAATGGGTCTGAATCATTTTTTGTGTGACAGAAAATAAAGTTACTAAAATATTAATACATAGATTGATAAATAGCACATACGTACAGCCATGAATGTAAACATAGATACATTCACATCTATATTTACATACTTTATCCTAGTGTTGGTACCAGGTAAAGGGGCTCCCAATTTTTTTGTCTGAAATTGTATTTTATTTGTCAATATTTCTGGCAGATATTTCCCAATGGAAATAAAATGCTATAATGGTAGTTACTTTCTTTCAGTACTTAGAAAATGTCAAACCAGTATTTCTCTTGTGAATATGTCTGAGTCATTTTGTCACTTCATTATAAATATAAATTGTAGGTTTCTGTTACTTTTAGGATGTGTGTATACACATGTGTAATATAGATGTCCCATTTTTGGCTTTATCTGCTAAAAGTGTATAGCAAGAAGGTATCCCTAAAATATGATCAAATTGATTTTTGAGAGTTTGGTTTTAATCATAATTTCTGCAAATGGCAATCTGGTCTCATCTTTCTATATGTTAAAACTACTTTTTTTTTAAGTTTATCAAATGGGATTGGATGTCCTATACATTTTTTCACATGAACACAAATTGCTACTGTAAAGTTTTTGTGTTTATTTGTTGCTCACTCTGTCAGGAAATAGGCTTTGATTTTTATAAAATGGATTTAGGGGACATCTCTTAATTTGGCCATGACATTTTTCTTCTATTATATGTGAATACAGTTAATCAAATTACAGTGTTTTAGATTGCTGAAACAATTGTTCACTCTTTTTATAAGTAGTGTATGGCTCTGATTCATTACCTTTCTATGGAACAGATATTTCTCATTTTTATTTTTTTAAGAATATTTACATTTAAATGTAGAAGCGATATTGGTTTGCAGTAGTAAGATTAGCCAGTTTGATATTGAGATTTTTCTAGTCTCTTAATAATGGCTTCAAGAAATGCTTCATAAAATATCTGTCCCTTGTTGGTTTTAAAAAATGAACAATATAGCTATCTGATTGGATTTTTAAGATTTGCATTTCCCTTGTTGCCCAAGAGGTTTTCTTCCTGTTTTTATTTTAGTAAAAGGTTTTACTTAATATCCTGCTGGAATGAACTTTGGTATGTTACTGTGTTTATTTTATTGAAAATTTCCTGTTTGATTGCTTTCTAATCAGGGAGTGATATATTTCTATTTCAGGAAACTTATTGATGTTCTCTATGATGTAATATATAGTCACCTTTAAATATTGATGTGCATTTGAAAAGGTGACACATCCTCTGCTATAAGCTTGTACATTCAATGCCTATCCATAAGTCTATCTCATTATCATCTTGTTTAGTTCTTCTATGTCTCCACTGTTTGACTCCCCAGTCTTATTCTTCTCTCTCTCACCTGAAAGTAACCACTATTCTACATTCTATGAGTTTCCTCCTTATTCATATTTTATAATCACACTATACATTTATTTATTATATGAGTTACAATTCATTTATTATACAACTCATAAAATGTATAATAAATAAACACCTTTGTCCAAGTTTTCCTATATAGACTGGTGAAAATTTTCCCAGGTTTTCAAGTTTTTCCTGAAAGTAGAATGGCTGATATATGCAGATTTAAATTTCATTAGAAGTATAAATTATTTTTGGTTGCCTTATTCTATTTCCTTCATAAGGTAATACTTATAGCTACAGTCAGATTTTATATATTTTTTTGTTTGTTCCTATGTTATTTGTAGTTACAAAAGAGCATTGACACATTTAGTGCAATGATCTTTTAGAATGTGTTTCCTTTTTTTTTGTTTTGTTTTTTGAGATGGAGTTTCACTCTTGTTGCCCAGGCTGGAATGCAATGGCAGGATCTCAGCTCACTGCAACCTCCGCCTCTCAGGTTGAAGCGATTCTCCTGCGTCAGTCTCCTGAGTAGTTGGGATTACAGGCATGCACAAGCACACCCAGCTAATTTTTTGTATTTTTGGTAGAGATAGGATTTCTCCATTTTGATCAGGCTGACATCGAACTTTTGGCTTTGTGATCCACCCGCCTTAGCCTCCCAAAGTGCTAGGACTATAGGCATAAGCCACCATGCCTGGTCCCAGAATGTGTATACTAGAATTCTATTAGCTATAAGTTTTTATATAGACAATTACTTATTGATATTTAATCCTATCTTTTGTAAATTACATTTACTGCTTTCTAACCTTTATTCTACTTTTTGTTGTTTTATTATGTCAGCTAGAATTGCCAACGAAATTTTGACTAGAAACTCAGGTAATTAGAGATCTTATCTTAATCTTAACGTTTTAATTAAGATGAAAATAGTCCTAATGATTCAACATTAAATAACATGATTTCTAGAGGTTTTATGTAGATATTTTTGTTGTTTACCAAAAGTCTCTATTATTGGAATATGTTAAGTGTTTTTAATATGCACAAAGAGTAATATTTGGTTAATATTCATATATATAGTAATAATTTTCTTAATAGTATATCACTCATGCTCTTGGAGTTTAAAAGCTACATGGTTACAATGTATTATTGACATAGAAAGGAGGCAGACAAACTCCCAGGCAGATAAGAAAGGGTCACAAGATAAGAATCTCCAATCTGCCCAAGTGTTAACACCAAATGTTTTGTGCAGATAAGGGAACCTGCACAGGGGATTTTCCTAGGCATGCCTGCATGGACTGGAGGCCACATGCACTGAGGGAATTCGGTGGAACCAATGTGCATGCAGGATCCTTCTCTTTGCTCAGAGCTTTCCTTTCACCTAATAAATTCTGACCTCCTCACTCTTCAGTCTGTCTGTGTGCCCAATTTTTCCTGGTCATGAGACAAGAACCCAGATTTAGCTTAACTAAGGAGAAAAACTTCTCCTGCCTCTATCATTATTTTATTTGCATATTGATAATTAAGTATACTTTTATTTTAATGAATATGTGAATGTTTCATACAGGCTTTTGGGGAATATTGCTATCAACATTATAAAATGTCTGAGAGGTTTAGCCCTTCTGTAACTTTCAAATAAAAAAGAAAAATTGTGTAAGATATGGCATGTGATTTCCTCAGAAGTTTACTATAATTAATTTAAAATTTGTGACTGTTGGTCAGGTGCTGTGGCTTACACCTGGAATCCCAGCACGTTGGGAAGCCAATGCAGGTGAATCACTTGAGGTGAGGAGTGTGAGACCAGCCATGGTGAAACAGTCTTTACTAAAAATACGAAAATTAGTTCAGTGTGGTGGCATGCACTTGTAATCCCAACTAATTGGGAGGCTGAAGCAGGAGAATTGCTTGAACCTGGGAGGTGGAGGTTGCAGTGAGCCAAGATTCCACCACTGCACACCAATCTAGGCGACAGACAGAGAGTCCATCTAAAATAGTAATAATAATAAATGAAAAAAAATCTGACTGTAGCTTTACTTGTACTCAGATATGTGGGTGCCAACTAGATTTAGTGATGGAATAGTTAAAATTATATTTACATGTGTCCATAATTTTGTTTAAATTTTGATTATCTTGTCTTCTTTGTAAAATGTCTAATTTTGTTTAGGTTTTCAGATAGAACCATCATATATACTCTTATTTGAATACTAGAGACATTAAATATCAGCAAATCACCATGCTCACTACTCTCCCACTATACACAAAAGTTTCAGGATGACCTTGAAAACATTTATAGCTATTTGGAAAATATAATTGTGCTTTAATGAAAAGACACCAGAGAGAAACTCTTGGAAGAGCTATTTTAGCCAATATGTGGCTAGAATATTGTAGCAATACAATGCAGAAAATGCTATAACTACAATGTAGATATGCCAAGTGAGAAAACATTTTTCCCCACAGCTCCTACTCATTAACTTTAGAGATTGCCAATTCTGAAGCCTCTAAGTGTTTTTTTTGTTTTTTTCTCGATTGAATACATAATGGAAACATTTGTCTGTTTTCTGAGTTTTCAAGGTTTAAAAGATTTTATAAAATGTTTTCTTTTCTACTAGAAGTTGTCTCTAAATGTCTGATTTCTGCTAATGGTAAAAGAAAGTCTGGCTGTGTTTCTGTCATGTATTTTACAATCCTATTACCAGAAAATACATATGCCGATATTTTTTAACTTGTAAACATTTTTAAAAAGGTACCTCTCTTGTTCTTTAGTTAGTATTTTGTCTACCAAAAGGCAGTGGATAATCCAATCAAGTCAAATAATTTCTTCTAATATGTAATTATTTGTTTATTCTGCAAATAATTGTTAATCTTTATATATTTTGTTAAACAGATTGAGAAGAATAAATTGCATATAGATATACTATAGTTACATTAGAATTGTTTGTTGACAACATTAAAAAGGCCTTTTTGCAAAATATGATAAATTGTATCAAATAATTTTTTGAGCATTTGAAATACACTAGATCTGAGATTAAATGATGCAAGAATTGAGGCAATTTTTTTTTCCTCAGGGGAATGTGCAAACGCAGTCCCCCACTACCACAAATTATGCAGTCGAGTTTCCCACATTTGGGGAAATCGCAGGGGTCAGCACATATGGAGTGCAATAGATAAGGAATTGAAGCAAATTTCTAACGTGAAGGTGCTTACAAGAGCTGACTCAGCGTTTAAATATCAAAACATTTAAAAGAAAATAATTTAACATACTTAACAATGTTTTGTAAGAGATAAGTATTTTAATTATTATTTTTTGGATTATGATGTAAAGCAAAATTCTCTGAGACAGTTCAAATCCCATTACTGGGTATATATCCATAGGATTATAAATCATTCTGTTATAAGGACACCTGCACACAAATGTTCATTGCATCACTGTTTACAATAACAAAGACTTGGAACCAACCCAAATGCCCATCCATGATAGACTGGACAGGGAAAATGTGGCACATATACATCATGGAATACTACGCAGTCATAAAAAATGATGAGTTCGTGTCCTTTGTAGGGACATGGATGAACCTGGAAACCATCATTCTCAGCAAACTGACACAGGAACAGAGAATTAAGCACTGCATGTTCTCATTCATAGGTGGGTGTTGAATAATGAGAACACATGGACACAGGGATGGGAGCCTCACACACTGAGGTCTGCAGGGAGGGACTACGGGAGGGACAGCTGGGGGTGGGAAGTTGGGGAGGGACAACATGGGGCAAAATGCCAGATGTAGGTGACAGGGGAATGGAGGCAGCAAACCACATTGCCATGTATGTACCTATGCAACAATCTTGCATATTCTTTACATGTACCCCAGAACCTAAAATGCAATAAAATATATACATATTTTAAAAAAAAACAGAAAGAAAATTAATTTTTCCAAGGTTAGAGGCATGCCTGTGACAGCCTCCAGAGGTCTTGACCACATGTGCCTGACCCAAGTGGCTAGGTTACAACTTGATGGTATACATCTTAGGGAGACATAAGACATCAATCAATACATGTGAGATATACATTGATTTGGTCCAGAAAGATCAGGCAACTGAAAGCAGGGGCTTTCAGTTCACAGGCAGATTTAAAGATTTTCTGATTGGCCACTGGCTGAAAGAGCTATTAGCTAAAGAAGGGAAGTCTGGGTTATAATAAGGGGTTGTGGAGACCAAGGTTTTATCATATAGATGAAGCCTTCAGGTAGCAGGCTTCAGAGATAATAGACTATAAATGTCTCTTATCAGACTTAAACAGCCTGTTCTATCAGTAATTCCAACAGGGAGAAGGGAATAATGAGGAAGGTCCTTCTCCACTTTCCATCATGGCTTGAACTAGGTTATCAGGTTAACTTTGGGATACCCTCGCTGGAGAGGAGGAATCCATCTAGATGGTTGTGGGGCTTAGAATTTTATTTTTGGCTTACAATGACAATACTTCAAAAACAGCTAAGCAAAAAAATTATAGAAGCAAAACGTAATCACTTTATAATCATAAATTAAAATTAAATATTTTAATTTGCCAGAGAGATAATTTAGGACCATTCAAAGGATTTTTAATTTTTCCATTCATCCAACCTAGTACTTGATGAGTTGTTACACATCATATATCAGCTTTTATCACTATCAACTGGTACAAAGATGTGGAGGGTTAATTCTAAAAGTAGATAAAGTTTTACTTTTTTTCCAATTTTATGAAACTATATAGCCAAACTGATAAAAAAAAAAGCTTCAAATAATCTTTATAAGAAGGGTTGTTTGAGTGAAAATTAGATAATATTACTTTTTCTTTAAACTGACAATTTTATTTAAATATTTAATTAATCAGTATTTTTGACCACAAAACTTTTTCACCATAGTTGCTGGTATTGTACAATAAAAATTATGAATAAATTTTAGTGGTATTAACCTTGTGTTATAAAATTCTTTACCATTTACAAAACCAAAATATAATGGCATATACTTATATATTGCAATATTTAATTCAATGGGAATAAAAAAATTGATTATTTTAGGAAAATCCCCATCTAAATATGCAATCCAAGTAGCAACCTCTAGCTTCTTAAGTTAAATAAAAAAGTACCTTCTGTTTTTATAAGAAGGAAGATGGACAAGTCTACTATTCAATCTCCCATTTAAATGTTCCTTGAGTCCTAAAATGGAAATTAATGAACCTCCTTCTCTAAATGAGTTCAGATGCCCACCTCCATATCATAAACTATGATCATATCATTGAGGTTTCAAACAATCTCCTTGATAATAGAAAGCATTTACTAAGATTCTACTATTTACCAAATTTACTCAGATTGTATATATTATCTCCTCTATTTTTATAACAACCACTTAGAATAAGGATTGATTAATTTAAACCATATATATGAATTGTAGCACTTAAAAAACAAAGCGCCTACCCTCATGAATGCTAAATTCTGGAGGAGTCAGAAAATGAGCATAACAAATTATCAAAATACAAAATGTTATTTAAAGATTGATGTTATCTTTTAAAAAGCAGAGAAAGGGAACAGAAAGTGTGATTGGGAAGAAGTGTTCATTTAGGTTGAATAAGAGCAAGACTTCCTTGGAAGAAGATGTTTTAATAAAAATCAAATGTAGATAAGAAATATAACAATGAAAATGTTTTGGAAAGAGCATCTCAGGGAAAACAACAAGGGCAAAATGTCTTAGATTAAACATGTGTAATGTTTACAGAAAACATGTTTGGGATGTTTGGGAATAGCAAGGAAGATAGTGTAGCCAGAAAGGAAGAAGTGTGGAAGAGTATTTGAGATGACAGAGAGAGCATGATTAAGAGATAACAGATCCCAGAATATTTGAAGTATTTCTAAGGACTTGGAATTTTACTATGAATGACACAAAACGTCTTTGAAATGATTTCACCAGAGGAGTGACATATGAGACACAGAGAAACACTTTGGCTTCATGGTGAGAACGATTGAAGGAAAGGGGGAACAAGGTCAATTAGGCGGACCAATTGGACCAGTGGTTTTGTGGATGCAGGGATGATGAGGGTTTTGAGGAGTGGTCTATTGAAGCAGGAGATGTAGAAAAAAACAACAAGTTTCCCAGGCTAGTTCACTCCAAGGCCTAGAGATAGGCAGAGCTCAGGCAGAGCTCTGATACCACTATCACTACTTACAAAGCCAGAGCCTTCAAAGGAGGGGCTCCAAAGTTTCTGCTTCTCATCCCGGAACAGAGATAAGAACAAGTTTAACAAGTACCCTCTATTTCCCAAGACTGTGCTCTGTTCTGTCAAGTAACTATGTTTCTGTAAAGGTTATAAGGTTCTGTAAGTTCCCATCTGTGATCTATGCCAAAGGTCACAAGACTTGCTTAAGATGCAACATCTGTCACTGCTTGATAACTGCCTTTGTCCTGCCTCTGTAAGCATGCCTTCGTGCCTTACAAGTTTCACACCACTGAATGCCCAACCCCTTTCGGTTACATGCAGAAAAGTCAAGCCCTTTCTTTGTCCAGGGCTCAGCCTTTGGATGTTAAACCACTGGGTCAGTGGCCACTTCAATGAAATCCTCCTGTTTCACCCATCAGTGTCTCCTGTCCCTCAATTCCCACAACACTATGACTCCAAAAGGCTGAGGCTTGGCATGGTGGCCTATAATCCCAGCAATTTAAGAGGCTGAGGCAGGCAGATTACTTGAGGTCAGGAGTTCAAATCATCCTGGACAAAATGGTGAAACCGGGGGATGAACTCCTGACCTCAAGTGATCTGTCTGTCTCAGCCTCCCAAAGTGCTGGGATTACACCCGGGAGGCGGAGGTTGCAGTGAGCCAAGACATCGCCACTGTTCTCCAGCGTGGGGGACAGAACAAGACTCCATCTCCGGGCAGGGTGGGGGGAACCTATATATACAAAAATTAGCCAGGCGTGGTGGCACTTAACAGTAATCTTAGCTACTCGGGAGGCTGGATCACTTGAACCTGGGTGCAGTGAACTGAGAGGAGAAAAATAAAATATGATAATACAAGGAACAAAGGAGAAATGTGGAATGATGTCTTTGAATATGAAAAAGGGAATGGATGTAGCACACAAGTGACACAGTTGGCCTCTGTAAAGAGTAGAGAACTCACACATAGAGGAAGAAAGCACAAGACACAACAGCCCAGATATAGTGAACAAAGGTATATGTAATGCTGGGAGCTTGATGAAATTTTCTCCCAATTTTTTCCTTTGTTACCCAAGTAGGAATAGCAAAATAAGGTTGGCAGGAGGAAATATGGATGAGGAAAAGGTGGTAGATGTTTAAACAAATAAATAAAAGAATAAAATACTCATCTAGAAGAGTGGAATATTGAATGAGCCAAAGAAATATGGCATGACTGGTAGGCACTAACATGGAACTAGTAGAGATAACTCTTCACTGTAAAGTGACACCAGTCATAATTACACTTATTTTTGTAGATTAGGTACAGAGGCAGAAAAATAAATAAAACGTCAAATATCACACGGAAAGTTACTGCCAAGATTAAGACCACGTATGAACCTAAAGATAACATAATGGTTAATTAATCACTTTATCTCACCTGCATAACCTTCATGGTTTCGCCATTTCCTTTGGAAACCAGAAGGTAGAGTGTTGTCAAATTTTGAAGCAAATCATTCTTTATTCCCCAATGGAAAGGCACTCCACTCACACATGGGATTTAGGAAGGAGTCAGAAAGAAGATCCATACACTAAAACAGAATCAAAGAAAGACAATAATTCCAATTCTAGAGAATGTATCCCATAAGCTAACATGAAAACAAGAAGAATATGGAAGGAGTTGAATCTTCAAACCTACCAAGATTTTGGTATTGGTAAGAAAAAAGTTTATAGAATGAAAAAAAGCTATTTTTTTAACTTAATATTCTTTTGATATCTGCTGACAATGGGATATAAGGAATTTTAATTCACTGTCCCTTAGGTTCCTATATATATATATATAGTGTGTGTATATATATATATACACGTATGTGTATATATGTGTATACATGTGTGTGTATATATGTATATATATAAAACATCACATTATACATTATATTACATTAAATTACATTATATATATGTAATGGGAACCTAAGGGACAGTGAATTATAGATAGATATTTAATTGTGTGAATGTTTAAATAAATATATATATATTTAATTGTGTGATTGTTTTTGTGTGATAAACAAATAGAGATTTTGATATGGATGCAATTTACTTGCAAAGTATAATTTGATGTACTGAAAAGCAATGATTGAAGAAAAAAAAAAAGAGAATCATGTATTGGATATGACCAAGGTATCTGTATTCTTACATTAGGAGAAAATGATCTTTTACCAAAGAAGTTTATTTTTTATCTTAGAAGTTCCAGAGCAGGTGGCCTTAGAAGAAAGAATAGTGGATACTAGAAAGCTTAATTGGCAATATAAATAAATGGGAAAGCTTCAAATGAGTTGACCCTGTCTACATATTTACTATGAGAAACCTCTTGAACCACTGAAATTGTTCACCCTGTGAACTGTTGACATCTTTAACTGTACTATCTCCAACTTAATGTACGTCTAGTGGTAAATGAAGCTCTCTTGAAAGATAAATAAATTTTTAATATTTTTAGATGGAAATATCAGCCATTACATATGAATTATGGAAAGTTATGGCTATGGCTAACAAACATCAAAGACATGTAGACTAGGGGTTATGAAAGAAGATTAAACCATCCTGAGCTAGTAAAAGACAAGAAACTGATACTTGTTAGTCAAAATATTAGTGTTTTTTCTTAATCGGTTTGGCTGTGACATTAAATGTTAATGAAGAATAATCTAGACAGCCTTTAATTTTGAAAAATCCTTGTCTTGTTATATACTCCAGATCAAATGTAGTAATGCTTTAGACAGCTATAACCAATTTCTTTTTAAGTTCCATTGAGGTTTAAAATTTTTATTTTTCATTTAAAATATAAAAATACAATATTTGATTTTCATTCTCTTTCCAGTGATATTTTGTCATAAAGTGAGAAAGGCTGATTATAAGTTTAATAGAGGCTTGCTATTAGTTGATTCTGCTATTATATATCTCTATTTCCAAAACTACCATTATTAGTAATTATATTTTGTTTTCATAATGATAGTTATTAAACTGTCTCCCCCAAAACAAAAACCTAGCAAAATAATTCTAGATATCCTTGCCTGGACAGCAGTGGCTCCAAAAACAAATTATGCCATGACTGCAGGAAGTACTTTTCACTATGTGTCTTTTAAGGATAAAACACTGCCTGAAGCCTAGAAAATTATGGTCATCAAGAATTTAAAACTTTTTTTTATTTTTGCCAGCCAAATTGTAAAACAATAAAAATATTTAAGCAGAATTTGAATCTATCAAATGTATAAAATTCTACTGCAGAAAAAGAATTTTTAATCTTTTTTTAAATCTAACATAGGAAAGTATTAATTTTCAGTAGTTTTGTTACAGAAAAAGCATGGATTTAATCAGTGAAGTGTATGTTTCTTTTAACATGTAGGCAATCCTGTTGATTGGATTGTTTTCTGTGTAATTATTTTATCATCCTCCAAGTTAAGCTTTAGGCTGGTAGAGGATAGGCATCATGTGAATATCATCATACACAGCAATGTTTGTAAAGCCAGTTTCCTGCAATAGTTCCAAATGTAATAGTTCCAAAATAATGTTTTATTTTTCTCTATCTTCTAAGGTGTATTGTCATTGTGCCCCAGAGATATCTATATTTATTCCAGACAAGTTTCTAGGTTCTATGTTTTTGGTCATATGATTTCCTTCTAAAAAATACTTCTCTAAGCTCCTCTGGTTTTCTCCAAAACTGATTTATCCTCTCCTTAAATATCTATTTCAATCTTACTCCCTCCATAAAGCCATTTTGTATCAATAAATCATTTACTTCAAATGCAAACATACACTGCCCACTCTGAAAATGTATGTGACTTTATGGTACATCTATGATGTTCTAACTTTTAAGCTGTAATGAGAGTTATCTGCATATGTCTGCTTTGCCATAATAAACACACATTCAGTGAGTTAGTGATTATTCTTAGATATCACAATAGTGGGGCTTCTCAATTCCTATAGAGTATTCAGTGGTGAATTTTGATCATAAAAGTAAATAATACTGGGAGATTTAAGGAAACTTAGACAGTAAAACTCATTCTGCTTTGCTGCCGCTAACCTGTTTGTACCAAATCTTGGTGGTAGTAAGGGTAAGAGGGGCAATCTAAGTAAGCGGCTACATAAATTTTGCACTCCCAGATGAACTTGCATGGTAAGCAAGGAGAATGAGCTGCTTCAGTTTCTTAATTCAAGAATATTTGTTTGTTTTAAACACTGATGCCAATAAATAAAACAGGAAAAGCCAATGCACATATGCAATCATATCTACATTAACTTGGCCAGAGTATGTGGAAGAAAGGGTAGATTCTAAAAATCAGAAACTCTTACTAACATAAAGACTCAAAGTAATTCTTATATCCTTAAGTCAAATTAATTTATGACCTCACTAATTTGTCTAGATCTGAACAGTTTCCCAAAATCTTCTCCAGAGCTTTCACAAAGGGGTTAGATGAAATGTGGGTCCAACTATATATTCTGGCTCACGTCATTTACTTTTCATTATTGTAAGGTGAGGCAGAGGGTAATGAGCATGTTCTGCATTTACTTACATCTTTGTTCTAGTACTGACTGCAGTTGTTGAATTTCTCTTTTCAAATGGATACCTCATTTTCCATGCTGTCATTATTATGCATTGCATACCTGTATCAAAACATCTCATGTACCCTATAAATATGCACACCTACTATATACCCAAGATAATTTAAAATAAAAAAATTTAAAGAAAAATTTTCCTCACATATTGAATTGCCTCACTTATTTGGTCAAAATAACACAAATAATTTCATGATTCTATCAATTTTTTCTACAGGATTTGTACCCCTTTGCTTATAAATCCTAGTGACCCAAATATACTCAGTTTTTAATATATTCAATAAACAATTTTTTATTAAATTGTTTCCCTTCCCACAAAGAAAGTATCTACCCCTGAAAATTCAACCATCTACACTATAAATAACTGACCTTATCTATAATGTTAAAGTTAAAAATTCTGGATATTTATTATAACTATATATGTGTTTACACACACACACACTAATTTTCTTTTTTTTGCCTAAGTAATGAGAGACTTAACATATCATATGTAGAAATAGAGCTGACCCAGAATCTGCAGCAACCAATCCAGGAACGTAAACTGCAAACTCGGTAGCAATCATCTGCAGTCATTGCTTAAACAATAACTTACGATTTGCCTCATTTTTGTCCCAACTTCCAATTTAGGACCAACTAAATCAAATACGCTCCCCTAATCAATCATGAGGCTTTCACTCTCCCGGCTGCATCTTCTCAATTAGGACAGACAGCCTGCTGATCTTTTGATTAAGTACTTTAGCAATTATTTGCTAGTCTTTTCTAATCTTGTGTGGTGAATACATTAATTATTTTAACGCTTTATAGTGTTTCATAGATATCGTATGTTTTTCATCGCTTTAATTATTTGCCAGGACCTATCCCTTGACTTACAAGTATTAGGTGCTGAGTAAATCTTGGTTATATAGTAAACTAATATTGTTTGCCTTATTCATCATTTATTTTATTGTATTTTGATAGCTATAGCAATAGCCTAATAAAATGAACTTATGTGATACCATTTTGTTTATAAAATGTTTTTAATTAGAACTTATCGGTTCCACTCTCTTCACTGAAGCATGTGATTTGTAAGTTATTATCTTATGAAATGTATTAATGAAGCTTTTTCTTAGGATTAATGAACCACTTGCTTATTGGATACGATGATCACTACAATCAGTGCTATCCTCAATTTTAAGCTTAATTCTAAGACTTTATATTCCTGATATATTCATGTATATGCTCTTTGCTTGTTTGTTTTGTTCGGTGCTTGTGTTTTTGAATTGTGTTTTTCAGGCCTTGGGTATCTCTATGTGCTTGTGAATTACTCAGTACAAATAGACATCATTATACTTACTGATAAAATCCTACTGGCTATTTCTTTAAGGTGAATTTCAAATTTATGGGTTTTTAAAAATCTCTTGCTTATAACTAAAATATTCATGATATTTTTGTGTCTTTTGTTGCTACTATTATTCTCTTAATGTCATATATCTCTTTCAAGTGCACACAAAAGGACGGGGAATATGAGAATGATTAAAATAAAAATAATTATAGTTTCTATTTGGTGTCTAGTAAGAACATTCTAATATTTGAACTTTCACCCTGTATTTAATGTCTAGGAAAACCATCATAATCTTTGAACATTCATCTTATATTTAAATCTCTCATTTTCATTTCAGTTGTTGACATATTTTCTGTTTTAATGCTAACATAAACATGTTGGAAGTTTAAAATAAACGTCTACTTTAACAAGTCTTAATTTTTAAGATAATTTCAAGAATCTAATTTGCTGAAGTGACAAATGATGATAATGATAATGAAGCAGCATCAGTGGAAGATGACCTAATAATTCTTTTTGTTTTGGAACAAACTTAATAAATTACATCACAGAATTCACAATGCTTATGTAGTAATTTTTTTTTCCAAAGTTCTTCAGTACTTCATAGTCACTTATGTTGCTGAAAGAGGATTGTCCTTGTAGTCAAATCTAAACTGTCGTTTGCTATGTATCAGCATTTTCTTTAATTCTCCTTTAGGAGACCTTTCTTTTTTATTTTCTGATAAGGCAGAAAAATGGAATGAGCCTAAGGGTGTTATTTAATTACATGCTTTCTCAGCTAAAAATCAAATAGGTCACTTCTCTCTGAATGAAACCATGATGATAAAGAAAGACGGCATCAGAAATATTAGCAGAAAAATGATAGTCAAAAGGAAATTTGTCCTGAGACCACACAAATTAAGATGAGTTTTCTGTCTCCACTAATAGCAACCAGTAAGCGGCTCCTCTAGGTTTACTACCCAGCTCAAGCCAATAATAACATTATTTTTCCCTATTAAATTCACGTCTCCTCCCTCATTCATAGGGTTGTACCTTCAGTGGTGGTGTCCCCATGGCCATAAATGACTACACAAGAGGTGACGTGACCAAAGACAATAATTCATTCCCCATGATTTAAAATTGGTATTAGATGATTTGTTTCTAAAAGATTGTAGATTAATTTGTGCTGATCCCTTCAAAAATGCAACTTTATAATGTATGCCTTATAGAGAATTGTGTCTGCAGTACTTGGACAAAATTGCAGAACATAATACAGGTTACAGCCAAGAATTGTGATATAGCTAAACATTGAGAACTGTAAATTAGATTATCTTCAGTTACTGATGTATTCCTATTTCCTATTTCAATTGATTTCTGAATCCCCATTTTATTTTGGCTCATTGATTTTGGAATTCTCAAAATAAGAGTTTTTCTACTTAAACTCAAGTTGATTTTTGTTATTTACAGAATGTTACTATAGACTCAGTGCCACATATGCCAATATAACCTTGGCCAGAGATGAGCTGCCTTTGCAAATTAGGCTATGCAAATATTTATTACTGAAGTTCACATATCCTGTGCAAATATCCTAAAATATATAATACATAGAATATTCAAAAATACGTTTAACTCTTGGGTTCTCGAGGTCACAGACCTTGCAGAGAAAGTTTTATTTTTAAACATACATTCATAAAAGTATATACTAAAAAGTAATATATACCCATTTACAATATACTCATATTTACTCAAGATTCCCCAACAAGTAAACATGGGATGCATATATTTTATAACAACAATATACTCATATTCCATATTTACTAGTTGGGGAATCTTCAGATTATGAAGTAGGTAAAGAGGGTATTACTTTCCCTATTTTTTTTTTTTTTTGAGACAGTGTCTTGCTCTGTCGCCAGGCACCAGGCTGGAGTGCCGTGGTGAGATCTCGGCTCACTGCAAACTCTGCCTCCCGGGTTCAAGCAATTCTCCTGCCTCAGCCTCCCCAGTAGCTGGGACTACAGGCACGCACCACAACAGCCAACTAATTTTTTGTATTTTTAGTAGAGGTGGGGTTTCACCATGTTGGCCAGGATGGTCTCGATCTCTTGACCTCGTGATCCGCCCGCCTCGGCCTGCCAAAGGGTTGAGATTACAGGTGTGAGCCACTGTGCCTGGCCTTTCCCTATTTTTAAATTAGCATGCTAAGTGACTAATACAGGGTCATGTAGATAATTGGCCTCTTCACAGCATGGTGTTCTCAAAGTAGTCAGACATCTTACAAGGTGGCTGGCTTCTAATACAGAGCATATAAAGTGATTAAAGGTGGCAGCCCCAGATCTTTCATCATGTAATCTGAGCATTTATCAAAGGTCACTTTACCACATTCTATTGGTTAAATAATGTCACAGGACTTGCCTGCTTTCAAGGGAAGGAAAAATAGACTTTAACTCTTTAAGGTAGAAATAATAAAGGATTTGCATGCATATTCATTTTACTGCCTAATAGACTGGCATGGGCCCAGTTATCCCAGGATCTGTAAGACCAAAAATGGGGCTATTAATTTTAAAGACGATCCTGCAAAAACAAAGATCTCCTCAAAATCACACAAATACATGGAAGCTGAACAACTTGCTCCTGAATGACTGCTGGATACATAATGAAATGAAGGTGGAAATGAAGATGTTCTTCAAAACCAATGAGAACAAAGACACAATGCACCAGAATCTCTGGGACACATTTAAAGCAGTATCTAGAGGGAAATTTATAGCGCTAAATGCTCACATGAGAAGCAAGGAAAGAGCTAAAGTTGACACCCTATTGTCACAATTAGAAGAACTGGAGGAACAAGATCAAACAAATTCAAAAGCTAGCAGAAGA
>CAUYLG010060359.1:0-32260 GCA_963573385.1 Cacajao melanocephalus | reverse complement strand
TGCAGTGACGCAATCTTGGCTCACTGCAACCTCTGCCTCCTGGGTTCCAGTGATTCTTCCGCCTCAGCCTCCCGAGTAGCTGGGACCACAGGCGCGTGCCACCACGCCTGGCTAATTTTTGTATTTTTAGTAGAGACGGGGTTTCACCATGGCCAGGATGGTCTCGATCTCTTGACGTCGTGATCCGCCCGCCTCGGCCTCCCAAAGTGTTGGGATTACAGGCGTGAGCCACTGCGCCCGGCCGGAATCTAATTTTTAAGAAACGTCAAATATCCAGAGATAGAGATGAAACCAGTGGTTACTGGGGTGGGGGAGTGGAGAGAAAATAGGGGAGATGTAGGTCAAGGGATACAAAGTAGCAGAATGTGGGATGCGCAAGTCTAGAGATCTAATGCACAATGACTACAGCCAAAAAATTGTATTATATTAGAAATTTCTTCTAAATAAGTAGATTTTACCTGCTCTTGTCACTAAAAAACTATGTGAGACAATAGATACATCAATTTGCTTTACCATTTTACTGTCTATATGACTCCCAAAACCTTGTGTTGTAAACTTCAACTATATACAACAACAAAAGATTAATACACCAGGTGCAGTGGGTCATGCCTGTAATCCCAGCTCTTTGGGAGGCTTAGGTAAGCAGATCACTTGAGGTCAGGAGTTCAAGACCAACCTGGCCAACATAGTGAAACACTGTCTCTACTGATAATACAAAAATTAGCCAGGTGTGGTGGCACACGCCTGTAATCTTAGCTACTCGGGAGGCCGAGGCATGAGAATCTCTTGAACCCAAAGGCTAAGGTTGCAATGAGCTGAGATTGTGTCACTGGACTCCAGCCTGGGCGACAGAGTGAGTGAGATTCCATCTCAAGAAAAAAGACAGTAAATGTAGCTCTGTAAAAACCAAAAATTTCTGCATGACAAGAAGCACCACAGACAAAACCAAAGATAATGACAAGCTGGAGGTGGGGGTGGGGAGTTGAATTCTATCCTACAAAAAAGGGTTAATTTCCTTGACTAATGAAGAGTTTACACACATTAATAAGAAAATGACTGACAACCCAATTGAAAAGAAGTCAAATAATAAAAGTAGATACTTCCCCCAAAATATTCACTTTTTCTATCGTACTTGAAAAGATGCTCAAAGTTACTTGTAATAAGAAAAATGTGGAACCATTTTTAACTTATCAAATCACTAACAACAAAAAAATCTACAACATTCTTTTGGTAAGGATATGGGGAAACAGTAATTTTCATATACAGTTGGTTAAAGTGTAGATTGGTTCAACATTTTTTGGCAGACAATGTGGCAGTATCTATCATAGTCTAAAATGTATATGCCATTGCCCTAGCAACTAAACTTCCAGGATTTACTTTGTAGATACACTTACAAATGTACTAAGGGTCATGTGTACATGTTTTCTTAAGAAGAAAAAACATGTCCATCAATAGGTGCTGGTTAAATAGATGTGACACATACAGACAATGAAATGTATGCAGTCATTAGAAATGAGAACGAAGCTGGGCTTATGTGTTGATGTGAATTAATCTGCAAGATGAAGTGACAGAGAAGGGTACAGAGTTAAGTATGCTATCATTTTTTGTTTTTTTACATATATGGGCATATGTGTTCATAAGTGCATAGAATATCCCTGGAAGATATTCTGGGGAGAGGAACTGGGTAGCTGAGAGACATACATGGGAAGGCAATTACTTTTCATTATACCCCATGTGATACTTTTTGCATTTTGTACTATGTGTATATCTGGTATGTTTAACTGCTATTTAAAAGAGCTATCAGTTTTTAATCTCCCTTTTTTCCCCCTTCTGTTCACAAGGAGGAAATCTTGGCTCTTTCAAATTATATTCACACTATTAGCACTTTCTTTTGTTCCCCTCATTATGTGCATAAATAAATGTCAAAAACATAAGCAATGAGAATGTAGGACAAATCACCTCCATTTTACATAACAATATAGTAAAACATCAAAATAGGTATACTTGGAAAATATCTGAAAAATGATACAGCAAACGTTAACAGTGCTTATTTTGAGTGGGGGTATTTTGGTTTTGAGCTTGGTATTTTCTGTCATGTTCAAAGTTGTTTATACGATAGTATATAACATTTTTGTAATGATTTTTAAAAGTTTTTTTTTTTTATTTGCTACTCACCTGGTTCCTATCCCTGGCATTTGCATATCGAAACCTCTGGATGTAATAAAAGACGAGCCATGCGAGGGAAATGATCATCAGGACAATAAAGGAGATGGAGACAAACACAACCGAAGTGCGGCTCACATATTTCTGCAAGTTCCGGGTTCCGATGGTGATGTACATCGTCACAGTGATGTTTCTTTCCAGCAGGCTTACTATCTCCTTCCCTTTTGGCTCAGGAATCATTATGGCCACTATGTCTTCTACACCTGTGGTGAGAGGGGCAGGAAGGGGCAATAAAGGTTAGGGGATAAGATGAGGAGGATCCCAGTGAGATGTGTGGTCATAGTAACACGCAACCAAATAGACACTACCTTTGAGAATTTTGTGCCAGACTATGAAGACCTAATAGTTAGAAACCAAGTTAAATTTTCTCTTTCTTCAGCAACCTAGCTTTCTTCTGCTGCTGTTTTATATGTGAAAAAAGAACCTAAAATGCATTCATGATTTTAGTACCAGTGAAGTCATGATCAGGCTATGCTCTTTTCAGCTCTCCAAAGCATTGACCCCAGGTCTGGTAATGGTGAACTCTTTCCAACCAGCCCCGTTTACACTTCTATGTTGCATTCCACAGATCCCCTGAGGAAGGGAATGGGACTTTGCATTCCATGACAAAAGGATAAAATGTCCAGTATTATGCCACCTGAGAGCTCTCTTTCCCCCACACAGACACTGTAAATATTCAACTAGAGAGCTTTCTGTATTATTTCCAAGGCAATTTTTTCCTACAGTGAGTACTCAAGCAATCAAAAAAGAACATTTATTAAAGAGCTCTAATATGATTTGCCAACATGAAATTATGGTCCCAGAACTATTTTCTGCTTATTTTACCTAATTCAGTGGAAACAGTATGTTTCCAATGAACCATATACCAAGCAAAGGGAAGTGTGGTGCAATGTTTCCATTGAACCACAAACCACATACCAAGCAAAGAGAAGATGGAAGCGGTACAGATAATTCCAGGATTGTTGCACTTCCACTCTTAAATACTCCCACCACAACTGCCCCAGTTATTGGACAGCTTGGAGCAAAAGTGGCATTTTCGGGGGGGGCCTATATATATATATATATATATATATATATATATATATATGTCATTTTCCTTACACATCATGACATCGTGTGAAGTGAAGCCTCTTGGTGAGGAGTTCTGGAGCCCCTAAGGGGTTCTTCAGTAATATCATACCAGATTCAAATGAACTAACCCAGCATGTCATTGTGGCTGATACACAGAGGAAAATATTAATTTCATTAGGGTATGTTCAGGAATCACCCCAATTCAAATCCATGGAGAAAGACGCAAGATGATTAGGGTACAGAGAAGTTCATTTTTTTTTTTTTGGGACGGGATCTTGGGGTTATTTCTGAAGCTTTGGATGCCCAGAAATGCACAAGCTTTACATTTTATTTTTTTTGAGATGCTTTCTTGCTCTGTTGCCTCGCATCCACATGGAAATATCCCATTACCTGGAGTGACTACAAATTAAAGGGAAGAAATTCACAACTGGGATGTTGTCAATTCAGAGCAAAATTAAACTCCACTATAGCTCCTTAACACTGGCTGTATTCACATGTTGAGGTCAGTCAGATGGAACTACCAGGTTACATTTGCTCAGGCTGTTGCAAGTTTCTTAGAATGTTACCTAGGGCTTTCCTTTGACCTTGATCTCTATGCAGGTTTTCAATCTTAAATTCCTTGATGACATTTCACTTAGGCTGAACAAATATTTTAAAATTACATATTAAAGTGTCTGTGTATACTACATCAATTACATGTTTAAAAAATTTCTAAAACGTTTGCAAATCCAATTGTAAAATCATAAAGCCACAGAGTGGGTTTGGCTGTTATTTCTGGGAATAACTGACACTGGTGGCTCGATTTTCAGCTCTGAAGAATTTACTGGCAATTCTGATGTGCCTTTTCATTTTTACTTTGGTTAATGGCTGCAAGTGGTTTGAGGTTGTGTGGGGGATTGAGGCTGCTGGCAGGTTTTGTCTCTAAAGAAACATGATCTTCTTTGTATACTGGACTAATCTGGCCTAGTGGGCTCATCATGGTGCTGCAGCTATTTAGAGTTACTGAAGTAATGGCAGATTCATAATTTTTCATTTCATTTATTCCCTTATTTACATTCTTTTGACATGTTTAATTAAAGCTCTAGAAGTACTTTTTTTTTCAGGATGGGATCTTGGGGTTATTTATGAGGTTTTGCATGTTCAGAAATGCACAAGTTTTATATATATATTAAAGGGAAGAAATGTAATGTATATTAAATTAAAGGGAAGAAATTTAATATATATTTAATTTAATATATATTAAATTAAAGGGAATAAAGTCGAGACTGCATCTCGAATACACATATACATATATGTATTTGAGATGCAGTCTTGCTTTGTCACCCAGGCTGGAGTGTAGTGGCATGATCTTGACTCACTATAACCTCTGTCTCCCAGGTTAAAGCAATTCTCGTGCCTCAGCCTACCAAGTAGCTGGGACCATAGGCATGCGCCATCATGCCTGGCTAATTTTTGTATTTTTCGTAGAGACAGAGTTTCACCATATTTATGGCCAGGCTGGTCTCAAACTCCTGACCTCAAGTGATCCACCTGCCTTGGCCTCCCCAAGTGCTGGGATTACAGGCGTGAACCACCACGCCCAGGCTTACATTTTTTTTTAGTAGTTAGATTTCACTAATATATTCCTTTATGGCTTCCAGTTTTGATACTCTATTTAGAAAGCTCTTTTCCACCCAAGATTATAGAAATACTCATCTAAAATAGCTTCTCAAAACCTTATAGCTTTACTTTTTACATGTAAATCTTGAACAATCTATGATTTACTAACAATATTTACTGAATTCTTACAACGTGATAAGCAGAAAGAAGGACGATTAGGATGCAATTTTTTCCCCCTAAATTTTCAGATATGTTTGGGTCAATTTTGTACTTTTTTGCTCTTGTTGTGAGATTGACCTATCTTTTGCTGAACCTGTACCAGGTTGTTTTAGTTGTATAACTTTTAACATATTTACTATCTGGTGGCCTAACTCCTCCTTCACTATTTCCCCCCTACAATACTCCTATTATTTACTTATACTTTAGAAACTGGAGTCTAACAGAGTTGGCTTCTGGAACTGGGCAGCTTGTTTTAAACCCCAGTTCAGCATTTTAAAAATAGGCAACCAAATTTTGGATCTCCACAAAGCTTTAAACTACTTATCATCCATTTTCAGGGACCTGAGAAAACATTTTCTCTTCCTGTAAGGTAAAGTATAATTAAGTATTTTAAAGCATTTATTTTAAACTTCAGTGCTTGCGCTGCTTGTATGTGTTGTCTGTGCCACTGTTGTACCCTCATGACATACAACATCCACTCAGAAAGATGAACAGTGCAAATGGCAGTGGGAAGGACCTGGTTCATCTGGACTTCAGCCTTATTCATTTTCAGTATTCATAATACACTTCTATACTTCATCATGTAAAAACAGATGGAATTCTGGGAGATTTATCTGGTGTGCTTTAGTCTATTGTGCATGGTAAAAAGCAATACTACGGATATGTATTTATCCTAATAGAAACAGTCACTAAGAATTTAGGTATCAAGAGTGTCCAAAAAATGATACACAACAAAGTGGATTTGGATGAATTATCGTATTCTGATCAATGCACAAAATCCAAGGCAAAATGCTCCTCCAGGATCTAAACTGTTCACCTGAGGCATGCACATTCATATGAGTATCAAATTCCCTGATCTTGGTTTCATTTTGGAAAGTGCAGCTACAGTGTCAGGGAGAAGCCAGCAGGTATAGTAGGATATAATTGCCTATAATATAGTGGGTGTGTGTGAGGCAGGGAAGAAGAGAAATGGGTGGGGTTAGGGGCAGTGGTGCAAGCCCAGCACAATCATCTCAGAGTTTAATGCTGCCTTAAGTAGCTACTACATATCTATGACATTCCAAGGCTCAGGGAAGAGAAGTTAGCAAATAGCTATTTGGTGTGGGAAAACCCACAAAGAGGTCCTGCTAGTTGGGGCATTCTATTTACTACAACACAAAGTGCCTCTTTTTGCAAAATTATATCAGCCTAGTATTTATTTTCCTCCCAAAGGCACTTTATACTTGTGAGTGGTGAGAGGTTGCTATCGTGTAATTATTGCATGCTCTGGAAAAGCTCTACAGTCCAGAGAGAAAACATGTGACCAGGACACACATGACCTGGCTGCCAGACAGCAGCAGAAGCATCCTGTATTTTTAGTTCTTCCTTTTCCCATGAGAGTGCTCCACTGCCAGGATCTAATTTAGTAAATGCAGATAAATAAGGAATCAAAACAGAAGTTCACAAAGCCAAAGAATGTTTAATAACTAGGAAAGCCTTTCCTTGTAAATTCAAGCCAGGTTGTTTAGACACTGTATTAATAAAATATCTAGAATACCATTTCACAAAGCCTGGAGTTCCATTCTTCCTTGGGACCCTGGAGGCTGATGGCATCTCTCCCTGAGTTCATTTGATCAAAAGTCTTTTATCAACCTCCTGTATTCTTTTCTCTCCACTAATTTTTACTTCAATGTCAGTCTCACTGTTGGCCTTCTAGAATTTAGGTGACAATAAAAACCCTTATATTGTCCCATTTGTAGATATTTTCTATTTGTACACTTAATACCTACTTTTTCAAAAATATAGTCTTTTCTTGACAATCATCTATCCTCAAGAGAGATATGTATGAAATTATTTTAAAAACTGCAAACTACCATATAAATGTAGTGTTATTACTACTTTCTGCATCAACAAGTATATTTTTAACAATCATAGATGCAAAAATCCTAGATACGGCACTCACAAACAGAATCAACGATACAGTAAAAAAATCTTCATGACCAAGTTGGATTTATCCTAGGAATGTGAAGATGATTGAATATTAGAAAATATATTAATACATTTTAGTACATTAACGAATTAAAGGAATAAGGCATATAATTATCTTGCATAGCTAGTTGTCCTCCAATATTTGGCCTTTCTTCCTTCTACAGTATTAATGTTTTAGCTAGGCATAGGCTATCCAGCAAAAGGGCTCCCCTGCAGCTGGATGTGGCTATGTGATTAGTATTTGGTCATCGAGGTGTGAGTATAGATGATGCTTGTCTCTCCAGGAACTTATCCACAAAAGGACTGAGTATGTGCTCTCCAGGTCTCTTTTCTCCATTCCTTTTGACTTCAGATGGAGAGAGATGAGCGGCCAGCTTTGTAGAGAAGGAACCCATCTGTTGAGGAACGAACTCATTCCTGATTCTTTTTATGAGTAATAAAAGGAAATTTGTTTAATGTGATAATGAGTATCATTGAGAAATATTTCATTAAATGGGGGAAAAGCGTTAGAAGTTTTTCAGTTAAAATTGTGTATAAGACAGGATGAGCCAACATTGTAAGGAGAAGTTAATACTTGGTGCAAAGAGACAAAGAAATTGGACAGCTAAGTCTTGGAAAGAAAGCATACTCACTATCATTATTTGGAGTATCACATGACCAGGTATGAAAGCCAACGTAATTCAGTTATTGAAATTGGAAGACCATTCAGGCCTCTTCTCAGAAGTTACAGAGGGGAATCCATATTGACAAATGCAGACTGTACCTCCCTACCATCTCTACTGCCTGATACAAACAGGAAAAAAAAGTGATGAGAATATTTAAATATATACAATTTAATTTTGTCAATTATATGTCAATAGAGCTAGAAAAAAGTGAAAAAACTGGAAAATCAATTATTCAATATCATTAAAATAAGTAATTGATAATTCTTAGTAAAATTATTGATAACTGATAATGATGACTACCAACGTAACATGGTAAAAATGCCTATAATGTCCTTTTTCACTACAGAGTGAAAAAGTCCCTACCATAGGTTTATACAGGTAAAGTATGAGCTGAACTAAAAAGGAAAGTAGAGAAATAAAAACAACTTATTAGAAGAAAAATTAGAAGATGTTTCATTAAAACGGAAGATTCAAAATTAATATACAAAAATGAAGAGCTTCCAATATACCAGTAATTCTTAACCAGAAAATGTAATGGAAGAAGTGATCTATACATAACAGCAGCAGACATCATAAAACATCTAAGAATAAACTTAACAAACATTGGCCCTAGGTGAAGAAAATCAAATAAAAAAGTTTCTCTGAAAGACATAAAAAATGTCTAAAGGAGCTGATCTTGTTTTTAACCCAACGGCTATTTACATATGTAGTAAATGTGTGATTTTTAAAGTTATCCATTTGTAATAATAATTATTTTTATTGTTACACTACAGTCAAGGACGACAGCCTTTTGAAATTGGTTCTTAATCACCATTTTTTGGGGGGTAAATGTTCTATCTATACTCAAAAATACTGCATTTTCTCTCTTGGATATATAAATCTCATTGATTAAGCTTATTAATTGCATTTGTATAATTTTTGCTTAATTTTTTCTGATCAGTTGTATGATGGGGGTATGTTAACATGTCTAATACAACTGTTGATAGATCTCTCTGAAGTTCTGTTAGTTGTTGCTCAATATATTTTGAGCTTGTATAGTTAACTACAGATGAATTTATGATGGTTATATCTGCTCACATTATTGTTGTTAAGAGGTCTGATACTGTGATTCTTCTTGTTTGAAAATGATCTGGCCGGGCACGGTGGCTCACACCTGTAATCCCAGCACTTTGGGAGGCCAAGGCAGGTGGATCACCTGAGGTCTGGAGTTCGAGACCAGCTAATCAACATGGTGAAACCCCATCTCTACTAAAAATACAACAACAACAAAAAAATAGCTGGGTGTGGTGGCGTATCCCTGTAATCCCAGCTACTTGGGAGGCTGAGGTAGGAGAATTGCTTGAACCTGAAAGGTGGAGGCTTCAGTGAGCTGAGATTGTGCCATTGCACTCCAGCATGGGAAAAAAAGAGCGAAAATCTGTCTCAAAAAAAAAAAATCTATTCTTCCTTCTGTAACCTGTTGGAACTATATTGTACCATACTCTGACATTCTTAAATGTCACACTGTCTCCTTATGAGAGAGCTCAGTTATTTTTGTGATATATGTACATTTTCAATCTGAGGTACTTCATTTTATCTTTAATTCTGAAACAAACATTTTGCTTCACATTTCATTAAAGTATTTCCTCCTAGATTTTTTCTCTCTCCTGTGATTCCTATTATCCTGTTGAGGTAGAACTTCCTCTTCTTCCTCTGTATTTCTTATACCCTTCCCATTTGGAAAAAAAAAATAACCTGTATTCTGAAATAATTATAGACTAATAAGAATTGGTAAAAACAGCTGGGCATGGTGGCTCACACCTGTAATCCCAGCACTTTGGGAGGCCGAGGCAGGCAGATCACCTGAGGTCAGGAGTTCAAGACCAGCCTGACCAACATGATGAAATTCCATTTCTACTAAAAATACAAAAATTAGCCAGGCATGGTGGTGCATGCCTGTAATCCCAGCTACTTAGGAGGCTGAGCCAGGAGAATCGCTTGAACCTGGGAGGCTGAAGTTGCAGTGAGCCAAGATCGTACCACTGTACTCCAACCTGGGTGACAAAGTAAGACTCTGTCTCAAAAAAAAAGAAGAGGTAAAAACAGTACACAGAGGTCTTATGAGCCAGTCTCTCAGCTTCTTCTGATAGTGTCATCTTATACAATTATAGGGCATTATCAAAACAGGAAATTGGCACAATATAATTAACTAAATTATGGAATTTATTTGGACTTCACCAGTTTTTGTATGTATAAAATTTTTTAATGTTTTTGTGTTTAATTCTATGAAATTTTTTCACATATATAGAATCATATAACCACTAACACAATTAAGACATTGACATATTCCACCATCAAGAAGAAATTCCCTCACTCTCTGCTTTCCCTTGCCTAAGACTTCTATATTCTCCATATGAATATTTTCCGTTCTAGAATGTTATATAAATGGAATCATATGGTATATGACCCTCTAGATTGGCTTTTTCTCACTCAGTGTAATGTCCTTATCATCCATCCAAGTATGTATCAGTAATTCATTCATTTTGATTTCTGAGTATATTCCATGGTAGAGAATGTGGTACACCACAGTTTAATTATTCACCAATTGATGGACGTATGGATTATTACCAGTTTTTGGACATTACAAATAAAGATGCTATGAACATTAGTATACAAGTTTTTAGATGAATATAAATTTTTATATTTCTGGGACAAATGCAAAGGAGTATAACTGCTAGCTTGTATGGTAGTTGAGCGTTTGGTTTTCTAAGAAACCAACAAACCGTTTTCCAGAGTGGCTGTCCCATTTTACATTCCCACCAGCAATGTATGAATGATCCAATTTCTCAGCATCCTGGTCAGACTTGGTATTATCACTATTTTATTTTAGCCATCCTGAGAGGTGTACAGTGGTATTGCATTGTGTCTTTACAATATGTCTTTTAAAAATTTTTTTAATATTTTCTTTTTTTTTTTGCCCACCTGCAACTGTCTTGATCGAGTTATAACAGTATGTCTTTATTCCTTCTGGCTGACTTATGAAGTAATTTTTCAAGCTGACCTTCCAGCTCATAAAATTGTCTTTAATTGTATCCATTTGTATTTTATCCCATTTTTTGGTGCTCTTTGTTTAAACTACAGTTGACCCTTGATCAACATGGCTTGAACTGCATGGGTCCACTAATACACGGATTTTTTTCAATGCATATAATTGGCCCTTTGATCTGAAACAAAATGTGGATGGAAAATGCAGCATTTGAGGCTGGGCATGGGGACTCAAACCAACCTAATTCCAGCACTTTGGGAGGCCAAGGTGGGAGGACTGCTTCAGTTCAGGAGTTCAAGACCAGCCTGGACAAGAGGGCAAAACCCTGGGTCTACAAAAAATATAAATTTAGCTGTGTGTGGTGGCACAAATTCTGTAGTTCCAGGTACTTGGGAGCCTGAGGTGGGAGGATGACTTGAACCCAGTAGGTTGAGTCTGCAATGAGCCATGATTGTGCCATTGCATTCCAGGCTGAGTGACAGAGCAAGATCTAGTCTCAGAAAAACAAAAAGATAAAAAACAGTATTTGCAGGATTCAAAACCCACCTATACGAAGGGCAACTTTTTGGGGATTCTGCAGGGCTGACTGTGGGACTTGAGTTTGTGCAGATTTTGGTATCTGCAGGTGGTCCTGGAACCAATCCCCAGGGAAGACTGAGGGAAGACTGTATTGTAGTTTTCACAGTAAATATTTCCCATTGTGTGTGTATGTGTTTTATAAAACAACTTCTAGTTCCTGCTGCATAGAATCTTCCTTTAATATTTGTGGTCCATTTTTAAACTATCCTTTCTCAGGTGGTATCGACTTATTTTGTACTATCGTTAATAATGGTGGGATTCTTCAGTTGTCTTGATAACTTGCTGATGAGCTCATGTTTCCCTGATAGAACCAGTTTCTCTGCCTGGTCCTATTTTCCAGTGCAAATCAAGGTAGAGGTCTTTGTCTTGCTCCTCTGGAAGATCCAGAACAGAGTTAAGTAAGTTTAGACAGCCCCAAGCACCAAGAAACAACCAATGAGCCTTCCCACGAGGGCCGGCTTTCTGCAGTATTACTGGCTTCTCAATCTCCTCTCAGATGACCCCATGTACCTTGTGCATGAGTTGCTGAAGTTTCCACTTTCTATGTCATGAGTTATCACCCAGATCCTCATTTGATCATTGAATCCGACATAACTTCCTTTCCCAAACCCTTCCTTTGTGACTCTTAGAAATTTAAGCCTCTGGTTAACAAATTCCCTAACAGCCCTGGTCTCAGAATAATCCCTTCACTTCCTTGATCCTTAACTTTCTTGCTTTGATTGATTTGGCTGTCCTATGAAGACACTGATTTCTCTGCATTATGATGAAGGAAAGAATTTTTAAAATTAATTTTTTTATTAAGCCACATTCATTCCACATACCTTAGCGCCAGAAGATGGTTTGCTGAGTGCGCTCTATCTTGTACCTTCAGATTGTTACTTCTTAGCCCCATCACATCCTCCTGCAAAAGCCACTCATCTTTTGAGATTCTCTTCACCTGGATTTACAACCCTGTCCCCTCTCTCCTTGCTACCATCTGCCAACCTTCTCTTATCTCCTCTTTCCCCACTTTAGCTTCTAGCTCACAATATTCATCCTCCTCAGATCAGAATCTCCGTGTTTGCAGGGATGACCCAGCTAGTACTCGGGCCCGTCCATTGCTTGCTCCTCTCTTCCCCATTGACCTTTGCCTCCATTGCTCCCCAGACACATATTCCCACTGTTGTATCCTTGACCTTGTCACCACTAGAAAGTGCACCACCTCTGGAATGCTGACTTCAAAGATGTCATTTTCCAGTGCCACTTCCTCTTCTTCCAGATCTCTTTGCTCAGTTATGCCCACCCCATTATC
This sequence comes from Cacajao melanocephalus, assembly GCA_963573385.1. Lineage (NCBI taxonomy): Eukaryota > Metazoa > Chordata > Mammalia > Primates > Pitheciidae > Cacajao > Cacajao melanocephalus. The sequence goes on along the minus strand of CAUYLG010060359.1, from coordinate 19,620 downwards.
CCCTCTACTTTCTATCCATCAGCCCTCTTCTGGCCTCCTTTCTCTCCTTACCGGCCCACATTTCATGGCCATTGTTATAAACTCTTCTTGAAAAACTCTTAGCTCCCCTGTACTTCTATTCCTCCATGGAACCTGTCCTATAAAATTTGCTTTTTCTATGCTTCCACCTCATTATGTGAACATTGCTAAGAGGAAAATCTCACAAGTCACCTTTTTTTTTTACTTGAAATTTATGATCACTATCCTCAGATGAACACCTGCTATCACCCTGCTTTCCTCTATTTTGGACTCACTCCCACTTTGTCCAAATGATGACCTCATACCTTTATGTCTCTCCGGGAACTTCCCACACCCCCTCCCACCCACATTCTAAATCAGTGATGTTACCACAAGAAGTCATTGAGAAAAAATACCCACAAGAGGCAAATATCCTGTCCTATTATTAAATGAGATAATTCACAATGAATCACTTGGCATAGGGCCTTCCATATAGAACCCACTAAATAGATGTTAACTTTTATTAGTACCATTATTGTTGTCTTACCACTGTCAGATACACAGCCTACATCTGTGCCTCCTTCTCTTGTTACAATTCAGTACAATTTCCCTCCACTATAATGACCTAATCCAATCAGCATTATTCCTTCACCTATCATAGTCACTACTGATCAGGTAGGGGCAGGGCACATAAGAATTTTATTGGAGTTATAAAGAAAGCAAAGGCCTTCTTTTGGTCTTACACAGGAGCATCTAGCATCTGTGAGGTTATGTTGTGAGAGTCATTTTCAATCCATGAGGGGAAAAGACTAAGAACAGAGCTAGCAGTGAAGGAGGAGAGCCATAAATAACATGATAACATGATTTGAGCCTTGATCAAGCCACATCTGAAGTCAGTCTGCCTTTGGGTTTTGCAGTTATTTTGCTAAAAGTGGTTTGGTTTGAGTTTTCTGCCCTTTGTGTCAATATTGTATAACCAGGTAGTGATACACACACACACACACACACACACACACACACAGGTGAATCCAGGTCTTCTGAATTCCCAACCACAGTCACTGAACCTCTCAATATACTCCCATGCAATTTCTTAGGTGGTCTATAATTTTACTTCAATCAACTTATTTGAATTTACATTCAAATTCACTGTTAGTGTTTTCATATATTTCAGAAAAGAATATCCATATTATGCTAAATTATTGCTATCGGTCTTGCATACACAATTCCAAAGTCATCCTAGACCATGAATAAGCAGTCATTCTATATGGCTCCAAAGTATGTTCTATCAGTTTTTCTACCCTAGGGAGAAGTTAGTACTATCCTGAAATATATATCTTTCCTGAAACTCATGGTATTATCATACTTGTTGAAGATGGGAAGTGTGTGTTGCCTGGAAGACAGTCTTCGTCTGAACAATAAAAATAGTTCCCAAGGGATAAAAACTTAAATTCATAGTAGGACTAATTTAGGAGTTGGAAAATTTATCACTCAGGAACCAAACTGATAACTTGTAGAGCCAACCAATTGACTTGATTTCGCCAGAAGACCTCTAAGCTCAAAATATAAAGGCTCATCTAAGTCGCTGAATGAACACGGGTTAATCTGTGCTCCCCCAGTACTCTGCTACCAACTTGAAATATGTCAAATGCTGATGTTCCTGAAGTGCACTGTAATTACACAACAGAGCCTCTTGGTACAAATTTCTCATTGCAGTTACAGCTAACTGTTATGGGATTTAAAAATATATTTAAAGGAGACGCTAACAATAGCCAATTTTATTTTCTTTAGAATGGCTCTAGTAACAATTAAGACTCATCTATAAAATATTTTAAATATTGACTGTTGCTAATTCCTCAGTTATACTGGAGGTGATCAATGACTAATACTATTTTGAAAGTTCGTATACATTCCTATTCTACAATTGTATAGAATTATTTATGAATTTGTAGTAACTCTAGGGCGAGTGATGAATGTAGGACAAGAATTATTGAATGTTGAATGTTGACTTATTACATTATTGAGTAAATATAGAATTATTTATGAAATTTGTGATAACTGTATGGGGAGTGATGAATATAGAATAAGGCTTTAGAGACTCACCTGTGGGATTTTCTTAGAAAATATTCAGTAAATCAGTCTTAAAAATAGCTTACTGCTAGTTCTGTGAGCATTTCAAATGGTTAAAAATGATATGATAGAGTCCAGGCTGAAATGGAACAAATCACAGAATACTAAATTGATTTTATAATAATTCCATTTTCATTAAAGTCGGTTTCTATTAGAGCAAATAATGCTTAAATAACTTTCTGCTTATACATAAAATATTTTAAATTCTAACTTTTGCTCTGACAAAAAACAATATATAGTCATTCTTTGGTGTATGCAAGGAATTGCTTCCAGGACTCTCACATACACCAAAATCTGTCCATACTCAGTAGGCTCACAGTTGGCCCTGAGGAACCTGTGTATACAAAAAGTTGGCTCTCTGCATATGTAGGTTTCACATCTCAGGAATACTCTATTTTCAATCTGTATTTGCTTGGAAAAAATCTTCATATAAACAGACCAAATCTTGGCTGTTCAAGGTTCCACTGGACATGTAAGTCTCATTAAGGAGCAGACTAATGGAATCACAGGATAGAAGACTATGAGAGACCAAAATTTCCCAGTATTTTAATCTTAATAATATCATAAATGAAATTAAGTAGCAGAATCATTTACCATAACTTCTAGCTGGGTGACTTTGGAAGATTTATTAAACCTCGAAGCTTCAGGTTCATTATTTCCACAACTCTCATAAGAAATGTACCAAATCAAAAGGGCTGAGTAAAGATTAAATGATAGAATGCACACAAAGAAACCTAGAACACAGATTGTATTCAGTAAATATTAACAGTTATTATTACCATGAACATCTATCAAATAAATACTTACAGCATTCTAGATAGTATGAAACCTGCATTTAGACCAAAAGAGGTAGAGTGGGAAGGAGCACACTAACCTTGGTTTCCACTGGGGCCCAGGGACAAAGATGAGCTTATAACAACTGAGAGCACCTAAATATTGTAGGGACCTCTGAAAATAACTGGGGACCATGAAGTGTAAGCTTGGCAAGTTGCAACATTTCTGCAACATTAAAAGATAAACTTTCTGCCCATTTTGATCAATGAAACGAAACTCTAAGGCAGATGAATGCAAAACCAATATTCAAAGTAAAAAATGAATAACTGGGTTGGCAATTAATGGTTCAATTCATATTATTCTCTTAAGGTAGTGAAAAATAAAAATTGTGTAATTTTTAGTCTGAAAGTCACATAGTAAAAGAAAACATGCATTTGTGTTTTATTTTGCTTTGAACTACTGGGAAAAATCACAATGAATCCCCTTTAGGTTATTTCTTTTTTTTCTTTTTTTTTTGACAGAGTCTCGCTCTATCACGCAGGCTGCAGTGCAATGGCACGATCTCGGATCACTAATTTTTATATTTTTAGTGAAGACTGTAATTTGCCCAGCTAATTTTTATATTTTTAGTGGAGACTGGGTTTCACCATGTTGGCCAGGCTGATCTTGAATTCTTGACCTCAGGTGATCTGCCCGCCTTGGCCTCCCAAAGTGCTGGGATTACAGACATGATCCACCATGCCCAACCCCCTTTAGGCTATTTTTAACAATACATGGCAAGAACCCAGAATTACAATTAAAAAACAGTCACAGCATCATGGATCTAATGAACTTCTAGATAGTTATGATATACTATAGTTTACCATTGGAATAGGAAAATATAGCTGAAACACCTTGATATGGTTTGGCTGTGTCTCCACCCAAATCTCATCTTGAATTGTAGTTTCCATAATCCCCACGTGTGGTGGGAGGAATGAGGTGGGAGGTAATTGAATCATGGGGGTAGTTTCCCCCATACTATTCTCTTGATAGTAAGTTCTCATGAGATCTGATTGTTTTAAAGGGGCTTCCCCCTTCACTCGGCTCTCGTTCTTCTCCTTCCTACTGCCATGTGAAGAAGAAAGTGTTTGCTTCCCCTTCTGCATGACTGTAAGTTTCCTGAGGCCTCCCCAACTCTACAGAACTGAGTCAATTAAACCTTTCCTTTATAAATTACCCAGTCTCAGGCAGTTCTTTATAGAATGTGAGAACAGACTAATACACACCTCTTCTCAAATTTTTTGGTAATTTGCTTGGCAGAAGTTATTTGGAAATTCCCAATTTACTGTATATTACCAAATGTCTCATTACTTTTACTTGCTTAATAATTTCTATGTTTAAGTATCCAACAACTAGTCTTCATCACTCTTTGAAAGTAGAAGTGAAAGCTCCCTTTATTAAAGGCTCAGATTGGAAAATCCCTTTTTTAAGGCCAATTAAAGTTTACTATTTTGGTTTCTAGAAGCTGGAAATCCCCATACAGTTTTCCCTATGGTAAGATGATGTGTACTATAAATTCAACAAATATTAAGGTTAGTTAAAAGACCAACTATAGGTTGAGTATCCTTATTTGACATGATTGTGACCAGAAGTGTCTCAGATTTTGGAATTTTTCAGATTTTGAAATATTTGCATATACATAATGAGACATCTTGGAGATGAAACCCAATCATAAACTCAAAATTCATTTATGTTTCATATACACTTTATACACCTAGTCTGAAGGAAATTTTATGCAATACTTTCAATAACTTTGTGCATGAGATAAAATTTGTTTACACTAAACTATCAGAAAGCAGAGGTGTCACTATCTAGGCCACCCACCTAGACAATCTGTGGTTGTTTGACATCACCATCATTCCTTACTTAGAATTTATATGCTACCAATAAGCAATAATTTCTTAATACTCATTCACACATAGGTACTTAACAGTAAAAAACATGACATAACATTGATACAGAGAAAAAATAATGTGTTCAGGGTAACTAAGCAGCACAATAGTATCACCAGATGCCTGTATCAGCTGTTAAATAGCAGCAACAAACAACAGCAGTATTTTGGTCTCCACCTATGATGATGCGTTTTGTTTAAAAGGTTACAGTGCATTGCATTTTATTTTTTAACGGCGAGACAGAACATCAGAAATAGTTCAGGAATCAGGAAGTAGGTCCTCTAAGGTTGAGGAGGTGTTCTGCTGGAAGGCTTTTCAAAATGTTTCCTCCAGAGTCACTGGCCTCATTAACAATGCTTTTTGTCTTAGAAGGCTCTCTTTGATTTTTATAAACAAACATGGTTTCATCTTCTGTTATGACTGCATGCTGCTCTAGTCCTTACTCCTTCAATAAGCCCATCACACGTTTTTCACAATGTCATCTATAGGCACTTTTTCTGTAGTGTTAACATCATCACCATAACCATCATTACAATCACCTTGACTCAGAATCATTTTGGCTATTTCACCATTGGTAAACGAATATATCACCGGAGCCTCATTGATGATAAAACCCTTTTTTTTTTTTTTTTTTTTTTTTTGATATGGAATCTCACTCTGTCACCCAGGCTGGAGTTCAGTGGTACGATCTAGGCTCACTGCAACCTCCACCTCCCTGGTTCAAGCACTTCTCCCGCCTCAGCCTCCCGATTAGCTGGGACTACAAGTGCCTGCCACCACGCCAGGCTAATTTTTATATTTTTAGTAGAGATGGGGTTTCATCATATTGACCAGGCTGGTCTCGAACTCTTGACCTTGTGATCCACCTGCCTCAGCCCCCCAAAGTGCTGGGATTACAGGTGTGAGCCACCACACTGGGCTGCAAAAACTTCTTTGATAGCCACTTCTTCCAACTTACTGATGGCCTCTGAAGACATTTTTTTTTTTTTTTTGCGTATGCAAGAAGGTCAGACATTGTCTTTTTCTCACTTGACATATGAAATCTTTCAAAGTCACCACCTTATTCATCATCATCACTGAACAGAGTTTTAGGCCAGAGGTCGTGCCAGGCATGTGCAAATGTATCTTTAGTTACTATGTTCCAAGCACTGGCAATTGCATATATGGCATCCTTTATCCTCTTGAAAACCTTCCACTCTCACACTCTGTTTACTGCTGCTAGTTTGCTGTTCAATAAAGTGTTTTTATATTTATTCTTCTTTGATCTAGCACTGGTCATGACTGAATTAATGAAGTATGTGGCATAATCTTTTTTTAAATTTTTTGATGAGATTTTTTTCAGCTGGAGGATTAGGAGAACAATTGTCAAGGACTAGCAAAACCTTGCAGGTCCTCATCCAGTCCAGCTCTTCTGTAGTGAGCATGAGTCACTAGAATAATCAGTGAAACCAGTCAGAAAAGATGTCCCTGGTGATCCACGCTATTTTATTAAAATAACAATGAACTGATAAGAAATTAACACCTTGAAACACTCCTTGAAACATCAAGGACACAAGCATTTGCCTATCACAGTAAGTTTACAAGTATGCATGCCTGCTGCATTAGCACATCCCAGCAGTTATTCTGTCCTTGACATACTCAATATCTGTATAGGCTATCGCATCAGCTGTAGTCAGTGTGTTTCTGGGGCAATAATGCTGAAACTGAAGTTTCATCGGCATTATAGACTTCTTCTGGCATCGAATTTTTATCAGTGATGAACTTGTAAAACTTATCAATGAATTTCTCTGCTGCTTTGTGATCAGCAGAAACTTTATGACCATAAATCTTTAAAAATTTAATGCTATTTCTTTTCTTAAATTTCTGCAATCAGCCTGTTGAATATTCACAGTTCTCTAATTTTCAGTTCATTGTGATGGATCTTTGTTTCAGGATCAGCAAACCATTAAGTGGCCAATGTTCACTGTGAAGCTGACAGATCCACTCAGTACATATTCAAAGCTCTTCATTTTTAGCTTTACACAGTGTTTTTCTATTTTTCATTAACTTTTGCTCATCACTTTCAACATAGAACTTCTGTTTCTTCAGGTCAAATGGGGTGGTCATTCTAACACCGTACTCTTCTGTAAGACATTTCATACTTAGACTGCTGTCCAGGTTCTTCAACAGCTTGGCTGCCTGTGCTATAGATAAGCATAAATTCCTCCTCCATTTTTTTTTTTTATCATTGTTGCCCATAGAGGTAACTGCAGGTCTTTTTGATATTTTCAACAATATATTTATACCACAGAGCAAAGAATAAGCAAAAATAACACACTGTGTAATGCCTGTAGGTCTTGGCCTCATGTAGGGCACTGCAGGGAATCTGCCATTGGTAGATCTGGCCTGCACCTGTGCCATTTTATTACCCTTCCTGAGCATGCTTGTGTGGGGGAATCTAGGCATGTGTGGGAAAGAGATTGAAGCTAAAGGGGGTGAGAAAGTCTTTTTTCCTTTGAAGATGGTTAATTACTTTGTGGGTTGTATAACTGCTTTTTTTTGGTGGGGGGATGGAGTCTCACTCTGTTGACCAGGTCTGGAGTGCAGTGGCACTATCTTGGCTCACTGCAGCCTATGCCTCCCAGGTTCAAGTTTATCTTGTGCCTCAGCCTCTAGAGTAGCTAGAACTACTGGCATGTGCCAGCATGCCCAGCTAATTTTTGTATTTTTAATAAAGGCAGGGTTTTGCCACATTGGCCAGACTGGTTTTGAACTCCTGGCCTCAAGTGATCTGCCCATCTTAGCCTCCCAAAGTGTTAGAATTACAGGTGTAAGCCCCTTTGCCCAGATGTGTGATTGCATTTTTACTGTGACCTATTACATGAGGTCCAGTGTAGAATTTTCCACTTGCGGTTTTATGTCAGTGCTCAAAAATTTTAAATTTTGTATCATTTTGTATTTTGAATTTTCAGATTAGGGATATTCAACCTGTATTGATATCTTGAGGAGTGAAATAGCAAAAACAGGATGGAACTCGATGATATACCTTGGCAGACAAAAAATAGGCCTCTAAAGATCAGAGGTCAAGCTCCAAAGAAGTGGAAAACACTACATATCCTTTGGCTTGATACATAAATTCTTGGGAAGAGTTCTGATAAACATTGGTATGAAAGGATTTGTAGACTAATATATAAGTGGACAGAGTCTATACATCTTCTTGGTCTTTATTCTCTCTAACAGTATTTTCAGAGCAGGCAGAATTGGATGCATTTTAGGAGGATCTCAAGTCTAGGATGGGAAGAAGAGTTCAACAGCTGAGTTTGTATTTTGAAAAAGCTACAAAAGTCTGAAACATACCTCCCTGTCCTTTGATACAGTCTACACTGTAAATCAAAAAGTGTCTATAATAGATACTTCCCATTATACTCTCCTATCCCATACCTTTTAGTGCACATTGTCTTGATTTTCAATTGCCAGCACCTGGATTTCTTTGCTTAAATGACTGTCTTGACCACTAACTATCACTCTAACTGTATGTGGGCCAAGGGAAAGGAGGAATTGCCACCACCTGGGAGCAGCCATGAACTAATGACTAAAAAAGTGGATGTATAAATACCTCAGCTTCCACCCTCACTGTGCTAGTGCAACTCTGCTGCACATTTTCCACACTGTTTCCCAGAGCTTCCCAGTGGCATTAAGCTTCATTACTTCCTTGATAACATATGATTTACTGGCTCCTTTCCTTCCCTGTTGCATTTCTCCACTCCCAAACAAGTGTTTCCTGGAATCAACTCTCAAATAAATGTCTTGGCCCTGAATTCTGTCTCAGTCCTGCTTATAAATAAACTTAAACCAAGACTGTGCCCCAAATTACTTCTCTCTTTTTTCTTTCTTCACAGTTCTCGATGTCCTAAAAATTAGCTATAACGGCTCATGCCTTAGTGATGCTACACTGCCTCCTAAATATCACTCTCTAATAATTTGTTTACAAAGAGAAAGAAAACAGCAAATGCAAAAACATGAATTACATGAATTTTGCCCCCTCCCATTTTAACTAAAAAAGAATCATTCAGCAGAAGTAGTTCTAGAATCTTTTATTTAATACCTTCGCATGCCAAATTAACACAAAAATAGCTGCAGTTACATATGGCTACCGAAAACCACCAAACTGCCTCTCTGTAGGGACAGTCAAGATTCTTCTTTTCCGTCTCTGTCCTTAGAAGAGAATGATATTTTCTGGACATTGAAGAGACAGCATTCACTGAGATTAGTGAACTCATCAGATATTCTATAAAGCTTTCTGTCTAATGTAGCCACTAACTACAAGGAAACAAATTGGGTATGAAATTTAGTTTTCAACCTTAAGCTTTATGAAATCTAAATATCGATCAAGTATTACTGATGAAAATTTAGTATTCAAATTGAGATGTGCTGGTGTAAAATACACACTGGAATTGGAAGACCTAGTATAAAAATCTAAATAATTGTTAATAATGATATATTTATAAACAGATGTTTTTATAGTGATTAAATTTTGAAATGACATTTTGGATATGTAGGTTACATAAGATACATTAAATATAATTTTGCTTGCTTCTATTTCCTTTTTTTAAAATGTGGCTGCTAAGAAATTTAAAAGTAAATGTGTGGCTCATGTGTTTCCATTGGACAGCGCTATTCAGTCAGTTTATTGACAGATTTTACTTGCTAGCCTAGGGGGCACAATCACTGGCATATAAAAAGATTAAGATAAGAAAATAACATCCTCTCCACAAAAGGATTTGACATTTTAAGTGAAGTGTCACAGGTTCAGTAATAATACTGCAGCCAAGCATAAAAACAAGATAAAAAGTAAAGTCATATAAAACTTTCTCAGGGAATGTGGCTGTTCTCTTCTATAAATAGATTACTGATATTAAATTATGGAAAGTGATTTAAGAAACAATGTTACCCTCTTTAAAAGCCCACAAAACTTGCTATGCCTGAACAAGGAAGAAAATGCTCTGCCCACGTCCGCTTTCTAGAACCTGAATGGAAAGACAGAATAAGGCAATTAGATCCTACAAGGGGGTTTCACCATCTACTCTGATATAATCTACTCCTTCATTTTATAGAGAAAGAAAATGAATCTTAACCCGGCTAGGTGACTTATTTAAAGTTAGAAATGGTTTTGTTCTTCTGAAAGAAAAGAAAAGCAATTCTCAAATATGATTTATATTCCCATTAGTTAAAACAAACTTCCATCATTGCAAAGCTCACATTTGAACCAGCAGCTCTCAGATGCACCCACCATCAATTCTTCTTGATAGCTCCCTTCATATCTTCTTCCATATTTTTAAGTAAGATGTTTATAGTAATATTTCTTAGTTTCTCATTATTAGACATTTTCTACTGCCAACCTGTCATGGTAGATGAGGACTTAACTCACACTCACCACTACCATTCCTTCTTATCTCCTAATCCTTCACTGGATGAACAGGTACATCGATAGTACTTCTATGCAAATACTGCCCACTGAAAAGCCAGGTAGTATATTACAGTTATGAAGAAGTCCTAGCCAGAGCAATCAGGCAAGAGAAAGAATAAAAGGCATCCAAAAAGGAAAAGAATCAGTCAACTTATCTTTTTTCAGTGATGATATGATTATATACCTAGAAAACCCTAAAGACTCTGCCAAAAGGCTCTTACACCTGATAAATGACTGCAGTCAAGTTTCAGGATATAAAAATCAACGTACAAAAATCTGCAGCATTTCTATACACCAATACCCTTCAAGCTAAGAGCTGAATCAAAAATGCAATCCCATTTATAATAGCCACACAGAAAAAAGTAACTAGGGATGCATCTGATAAAGAAGGAGAAAGAGCTCTAGGAGGAGAACTACAAAACATTGCTGAAATAAATCAGAAATGACACAAATAAAAAGATATTCCTTGCTTATGAATTGGAAAAATTAGTATAATTAAAATGGACATACTGTCCAAAGCAATCTATGGATCAATACTATTCCTATCAAACTACCAAAATCATTTTTCACAGAATTAGTAAAAATTATTCTAAAGTTTCTGTGGAATCTAAAAAGAGCCCAAATAGTCAAAGCAATCCTAAGCAAAAGCAACAAAGCAGGAGGCATCACATTACATGATTTCAGGCTTTACTACAAGGTTACAGTATCCAAACAGTATGGTACTGGTACAAAAACAGAAATATAGATCAACAGAATAAAATAGAGAACTTAGAAATAATGATGCACACCTATTGCCATCTATCTTTGACAAAGTTGACAAGAACAAGCAATGAGGAATGGACTCTTTATTCAATAAATGGTGCTGGGATAGCTGGCTAGTCCTATGCAGAAGACCGATTGAACCCTTCCCATTCACCATATACAAAAGTTAACTCAAGATGGATTAAAGATTTAAATGTAAGATCTAAAACTATAAGAATAAGAAAAAAACCCATAAGAAATGCCATTCTGGACATTGACCTTGAGAAAGAATTTATGACTAAGTCTTCAAAACAATTGCAATAAAAAAATTTACAAGTGGGACATAATTAAACTAAACAGCTTTGGGACAGCAAAAGAAATTGTCAGCAGAGTAAAAAGACAACTTACAGAATGGAAGAAAATATTCACAAACTGCATCCAACAAAGGTCTAATATCCAGAATCTACAAGAAACTTAATTGAACAAGCAAAAAAAATCCTATTAAAAATGGAAAAATGAGATAAACAGATAGTTCTCAAAAGAATACATACAAGCAGCCAACAAACATGAAAAAATGTTCATCATCACTAATCATTAGAGAAATGCAAATCAAAACCACAATGAGATACTATCTCACACCAGTCACAATGGCTGTAATTAAAAAGTCAAAAAACAACAGGTGCTGGTGACTTTGCAGAGAAAAGGGAATGCTAATACACTGCTGGTGGGAATGTAAATTAGTTCAGCCACCATAGAAAGCAATTTGGAGACTTCTCAAAGAACTAAAAACAGAACTACCATTACACCCAGCAATCCAATTACTGGGTATATACCCGAAGGAAGATAAATTGTTCTACCGTAAAAACACATGCATGCATATGTTCCATCTCAGTACTATTCACAATAGCAAAGACATGGAATCAACGTAGGTGTCCAGCAACAGCAGACTGAATAAAGAAAATGTGGTACATATACAATATGGCATGCTATGCCATTGAAAAGAATGAAATCATGTCCTTTGCAGCAACACAGATGCAGGTGGAGGTCATCATCCTAAGCGAATTAACATAGAAACAGAAAACCAAGTATCACATGTTCTCACTTATGAGGGGGACCTAAGCTAAACATGGGATACATATGGACATAAAGATGGCAACAATAGACACTGGGGACTACTAGAGGTGGGAGAGGGAGAGGGAGGCAAGAGCTGAAAAACTGCCTATTGGGTACTATGTTCACTACCTGGGTGATGGTATCATTCATAGCCCAAACCTCAGTGTCATTCAATATATCCATGTAACAAGGCTGCATATGTACCCACTGAATCTAAAATGAAAGCTAAACCTATGAAAATTTTAAAATTAAAAAAAGAAAATAACAAGCTTTATGTTTTAATATCACTTTTTTTCTCTGCTTTTTGAGAAGCGGCCTCTGCATTTTTATTTTGCACTGAGGTCTGCAAATTATGTAGATGATCCTGGTTCTATCTGTGCAGAGAGATTGACAGAGATCGTATAAAACATCTGAAAATTTTCAAGTAGAGGAAGAATAAGTGTAGGCATTGACAGTGTGACCCATGGACTGATTTTTAAAGTATCTGTTTCATCATGAAATGTTAAGAGACAGCAATTGAGAACATTTAGAAAGATTACAGCAATTTGACAGAGTAATTTTATGTCTATTGAATATAGTTTGCTTTGATTTGCTATTGAAAAAAAAATATCTGAGCTTGTTTAAAGAAAACAATTATGAATCTTGTATTTGTTTTCCCTGGAGTTAATAATAGCATTATTTTTTCATTTGCCTAGTTTTCAATATTTTCATTGTTACTTTTTCCCCAAATGCTACTATATCTCTGCCATATGCCTACCAAAGAGTTATTCTATATTCCTCAAACACATTTGTTCCATTTGTCTTTTTGACTGGTACACTTCCCACCTGCTACCCACTGTTATCCAGTTGCAATACAGACTGAGTGCCCTGAAGCCAGCGATGTGGCTATCACGCAGGAGCTCATCTTACATGGTAATCTAGAGATGAAAAAATTTTATTCCTCAAGTCAGCTTTAAACTGCCTTATTTGCATTTTGCAGACATATATTAAATAACAGGAAAATAGTACTTCCATACCACAACCAAACATTCCACATACTTACAATATTAGGTGGTAGTTTTTAATGAATATTATACAAAATAGATTATCCTTATTTGAAGCATTTTTGTTGCCCCTCCAGCAAATGCTAACCACAAACTATAGCAGTTTAGCTTCACTGTTGTTAAAGCCTGGTTGCTTCCAAAGTGACTGTAAAGTCTGTGGTACACAGAAGCTGGTGTTGGTCATGCTTCCAGGTTTCTCTGTGCTTAACTCCTGTCTAGTGCATCGTTGTTGGAAAATAGGATTAAGAGACTTTTACCACAAGGCAGAAACTAAAGGCAGGGCTTTATCATTGTGGTGGTGGTAATGATTTTCTGGCCTCTGCTCATCCAAAAAAAAGTACCAATGTTAAGCCAACCACTGAAGAGATGTCAGGTGTAGACAGTGCTATGATGAACTGCCACAGACCATAGAGTACTACTTCTGGAGCTGGCCAAAGAGCAGTCCCCAAGTTCAAGCTGCATAGTTGCAAAAAGAGAAAACTGAGACCTGAAGACTCATGCAAGACAAGAAGACAATGGGTGGAAGCCTATAAGTAGGTCTTCACAATATTTGGAAAGATGGAAATAACTGATTGCTAACAGATGAATTATGACCTTACAGATTGATGTCATTTTGCACAAACTAAGCTTCCAGAAAGAGGCAAAATAATTAATTAATTTAAACATTCATATCAATAATTCCAATCCTTGGGCATTTATCCGGTAATATTATAACTAAATGTGTAAACTGAAGTACCAAATCACTAACCTTCCTCCTTGTTTTTCTTTTGAATCATATAAAACACAAGTCTTAAGGACTTATTAATTATTTACAATCCGGCTCTGAAGATAATAGTACTTGCAGCAAATGATGACAGGCAGGTTCTAGAAAGACCCAGCTAATCACAGTAGTTACTGAACAGACAAATTAAGAGCATTTTAAATTCTTGTTCAGAGACACTTGCCTTAGACATGTGCTGAAAGCATGAACTTATTTGTATAAAAAGACTGGCCAGTAACCAAAATTTTTTTTTTTTAAATTGTTCTTTCCTTCTTTTGGATCTGTTTTCAGCATCTATCTGAAAGTTCTAAATTATATGTAGGTTATTCTAGACAACCCTGCTAATGCACTGTAACTTTATATTTATAGTCTTTGGCTTACACATTCCCAGAGACTGCATTCTGCAACACCCAGGAGTGAAAGGCCTCTTCTGACACCTGTGGCTGTTTTTCCACAAGTGCCTGCAGAACCAATGCAGAGTATTCATTGTCTGGTCCTAATGGTTTCCCTTTGCTTATTTGAGAAATTACCATTATTTTCTCTTTTGTAAACAACTCTGAAATAAAATAAAATAGCTTTCTTCACATTAACAACTTTCCTCTTTTAAGTTCTGGCGTACATGTGAAGGACCTGCAGGTTTGTTACCTAGGTAAACGTGTGCCATGGTGGTTTCCTGCACTCATCACCTAGGTATTAAGCCCAGCAAGCATTAGCTGTTTTTACTAATGCTCTCCCTCTCCACACCCTGCCCACTGAGAGGCCCCAGTGTGTGTTGTTCACCTCCCTGTGTCCATGTCTTCTCACTGTTTAGCTCCCACTGATAAGAGAGAACATGTGGCGTTTGGTTTTCTGTTCCTGCATTAGTTTGCTGAGGATAATGGCTTCAACTCCATCCATATCTCTACAAAGGACATGATCTTGTTCCTTTTTATGGCTACATGTTGTTCCATGGTTTATATGTATCACATTTTCTTTATCCAGTCTATCACTGATGGGCATTTGGGTTACTCTCATGCTATTGTGAATAGTGCTGCAATGAACATATGCGTGCACATGTCTCTGTAATAGAATGATTTATATTCCTTTGGGTATATACCCAGTAATGAGATTGCTGGGTCAAATTGTATTTCTAGTTCTAGATCTTTGAGAAAATACCACATTGTCTTCTACAATGGCTGAACTAACTTACATTCCCACCAATAGTGTAAAAGCATTCCCATTTATCTGCAACCTCACCAGCATCTGTTGTTTTTTGACTGGTTAATAATAATTGACATTCTGAGTGGTGTGAGATAGTATCTTATTGTAGTTTTGATTTGTATTTCTCTAATTATCAGTGATGTTGAGCTTTTTTTTTATGCTTGTTGTCCACATGTATGTCTTCTTTTGAGAAGTGTCTGTTCATTTCTTTTGCCCACTTTTTAATGGGGTTCTTTTTTCTTGTAAATCTGTTTAAGTTCCTTGTAGATTCTGGATATTAGATCTTTGTCAGATGGACAGATTGCAAAAATTTTCTCCCATTCTGTAGGATGCCTGTTCACTCAGATGATAGTTTCTTTTGCTGTGCAGAAGCTCCTTAGATTAATTAGGTCCCATTTGTCACTATTTGCTTTTGTTGCAATTGCTTTTGGCAATTTTGTCATGAAATCTTTGCCTGTGCCTATGTCCTGAATGGTGGTATTGTCTAGATTTTCTTCTAGGGTTTTTATAGATTTGGGTTTTAGATTTAAGTCTTTAATTCATTTTGAGTTAATTTTTGTTTAGAAGATCATTTCCAAATATTAATTTCTGGAGCCATGCCAACAGATTACAACCATAAAACTTCATTTCCTCACTGGAAATATACAACTCTGAATGACAAGACTTCACCTTAAATAAGCTTCTAATTAAGGCAAAAGACAGTTACATATTTGGGTTGCTGAGCAACTGATAGAGCATCTTTCTAAATTTGAAGTATATTCTAGATGAAATTTTACAACAATAA
Organism: Cacajao melanocephalus; assembly: GCA_963573385.1. Taxonomy (NCBI): domain Eukaryota; kingdom Metazoa; phylum Chordata; class Mammalia; order Primates; family Pitheciidae; genus Cacajao; species Cacajao melanocephalus. The sequence continues at coordinate 3,704 of CAUYLG010060359.1, read as the reverse complement.
TTTGTATGTGAATAATATTAACTAAAGGATAAATTTAGAGAACAGAGAAAAGCCTGGCTGGTTTTTTCCAGTGTAATGATAGAATAATTATACAAAATGTGAAAAGACTGGAATCATGTTAATATTCTTATTTTCAGATAGTCCAAATCTTAACAAGGTCACTCAATAATTAAAATTCTTAAAATAATATAAAATGTCTTCTGAAAAGACACACAATTTAGTAAACCTGGTTTCTTTCTAAAAGGACAAAACTTTACTGATAATATCTGAAAAATTAAAGTTCTTACATTTCTTATCAAAAAAGAATGTGGAATGGCCAGTGGTGGCTCATGCCTGTAATCCCAGCACTTTGGGAGGCCAAGGTGGGCAGATCACAAGGTCAAGAGATCGGGACCATCCTGACCAACATAGTGAAACCCCGTCTCTACTAAAATATAAAAATTAGCTGGGTGTGGTGGCATGCACCTGTAATCCCAGCTTTTCAGGAGGCTGAAGCAGGAGAATTGCTTGAACCCAGAAGGCAGAGGTTGCAGTGAGCTGAGATTGCATCATTGCACTTCAGCTGGCGCCTGGCGACAGAGCGAGACTCTGTCCCAAAAAAAAGAAAAGAATGTGGAATAACATACTAACCTTAGTTGTCTTTACATAAAATCTTAGTATACTTGGGCTTATTTTTATATACCTTGTCCTCAGCCTTCAGAATTTCCATCTGAGTACACATGAATTTCAAGACAAACTTGTTAGGGATAATGAGATAAGGAGTTAATTGAGGACCAGGGTGTGGTAGCTCATGCCTGCAATGCCCTCAGCACTTCAGGAGGGTGAGGTGGGAGGATCGCTTGATTCCAGGAGTTGGAGGCTGCTGTGAGCCATGATTATGCCACTGCATTCAAACCTGGGTGAAAGTCTAAGATCCCATCTCTAAAAAATAACAATAATTACAAAAAACAAAAATTAAAAAAGAGTTAATCAGGGAATGGGAAAAAAATGAATAAAACAGAATGTTGATGAGTACTTCTTTTTTCTGGAGCAGGCTTGGGAGACATAAAGGAGGCAACCACATAGCTGGGCCTTGCTCTCACTGCTGTTAGTGGGAGAGAGGAGAGATGCTACAGATTGAGCAAAAGCAGCAGAGGCAGCATCATAGTGTCCTCTATGTTTAACCCTGAGTGAAGCTTTCCTGGATAAGACAAGGCTTTCTAACCCTGGTCCTCCCTGATGGGTAAGGGGCACTCAGAAATATTGTACTTATTTCAAAGAACGGTCTGGGCATAGTCAGGAACCATTCTCCTCCCCCTTTTACCCTAGGGACAACTACGAAGTTGGCTGTCCTAGACAGACAGAATATCTGCTGGGAAAAAGAGTTGGGGTTTCATGGCATGTCAAGGGCTGGTGCAGAAGAGTTAAACTGAGGTCTGACAGCAATGACAAAATAGCCTCTTCCTTGTGCTCAGAAGCCAAGGGAGGCACCCTGGAGCAGAGTAGCAGGCCAACAAGGGCAGTGGCATCACTTCTCCCCAGGATCCCTGCAGAGAAGATGGGAAAACAATGTTCTCGGGAGTGACGCATCCTCCCTTGGGGTGTCAAGATCTGTCTTGGTAGATGCATTAGCTTCCTATCACTGCTATGAGAAATCACTACAACTCAGGGCTTAAAACAACTCAAATTTATCTTACAGTTTGAGAGATCAAAAGTGTGAAATAGATTTGCTGGGCTAAAATCAAGGTGTTGGCATGGCTGTGTTCCTTTGAGAGTTCTAAGGGAGAACCTATATCCTTGGTTTTTGCAGCTTCTAGAAATGGCCCACATTTCTTGGCTTGTAGCCACCTCATTCAGACTCTGATTCCTTCATCATCTCTTTTTCTCTCTGTGATCCTCATGTCTGCCTTTTATAAGGATCTTTATAATTCCACTGGATGACCCAGGATAATCTCCCCATCTCAAGATCTAAACTTAATCACACCTGTGAAGTCCTTGTTGACATATAAAGTAATGTATTCACAGGTTCTGGACATTTTTGGCAGCAATTATTCTGACTCCCACCGTGAAAGCGGCAGTGAGAGACATTTCTGGAGTAGGCCTCCAGGGGAATGCAACTGCATCCAGTGAAGGCCCCCCTGGTGTGTTTATATGGCCTGGTTTATACAGGATGGAGAACGAAGTTGGTTTATCATTTCCCTAAGGTCTTCATGCTGCTTGAATAGATTGTCTTCAGCTAGGAATTGATTTTGATAAATGTTAAAGTGATGATTTCTCGAAGTTGATAAGGAGAGTTACCTCTTTTCTCTCCTCACTCCACCTTCACCTCCCCACCTCCAAACAAGAAAAGAAAATCTCAGTGCACTGGTAGGCTTTCAGTCATAATAGGGATCTTGGGGAGACAATTCTACGTAAGGTTGTGACACTCCCTCATCAGAAAACCCTGCCTAGGAAGGATGGGGGCCCTGGTACATTTTGGCATGAAACAAAGTTGCGTTTGTGGGTGTTGTTGACATAACAGTGACAATTTGCTTCTTAGGGCCTAAAAATAGCCTCCACCAGCATCTGAGAATGTACAGCTTTCCAAATAATTACCCATTTCAACTCAGCTCCCTCTAGACCTTCACAGGCTACCCAGAAACATGCATTCTTCCAGTCCCTCCACGAGAACTGCTTCTGGAAAGAATAAAAACAAGAGCAGCAGATTAACCATGTTTGGAGTGGAAATCCAAGGTCATGCCTCAATGACAGCTCAGCCAAATCCTGGAAGATTTTAAAAAGGGTAAAATGTAGAAAGCTATAGCCAGATCTCTCCACATTAAAACTTACCAGTTTGACTTGAAGGCAAAGGACCAAAGGATATGACAAAAGGGGTGTTCAAAGACCCAGTCCATCTGTGTGCCTATCTGACCATGAGCATAGGCTGAAGGTGAGAGTAAAATGATCAGGAGGGTTATTTATAATAAATATTGATTGTGGGGCTGCTGTGTGTGTATGTGCATGTGTGCAAACACACATCACTGCCTATTTAAGCAGCCCTAACAAAGCAAAGCCAGGGGCTAATATTACTGAACAGTGACCTTATTGTGGTGACTCTCCAGACAACAAAAACTACATTTAAAAGTATACTATCCAGGAGAACTTTCCCAAGCTAACAAGGCAGGCCAACATTCAAATTCAGGAAATACAAAGAACACCACAAAGATATTCTTCAAAAAGAGCAACTGCAAGGCACATAATTGTCAGATTTACCAGGGTTGAAATGAAGGAAAAATGCTAAGGGCAGTCAGAGAGAAAGGCTAGGTTACCCACAAATGGAAGCCCATCAGACTCACAGTGGATCTCTTGGCAGAAACCCTACATGCCAGAAGAGAGTGAGGGCCAATATTCAACATCCTTAAAGAAAAGAACTTTCAACCCAGAATTTCATATCCAGCCAAAGTAAGCTTCTAAGTGAAGGAGAAATAAAACCCTTTGCTGACAAGCAATTGCTGAGAGATGTCATCACCATCAGGCCTGCTTACAAGAGCTCCTGAAGGAAGCACTAAACATGGAAAGGAACAACCAGTACCAGCCACTGCAAATACATACCAAATGGTAAAGAGTATCAATACAATGAAGAAACTGCATCAACTAACGGGAAAATCAACAAGCTAGTATCAAAATGGCAGGATCAAATTCACACATAACAATATTAACCTTAAATGTAAATGGGCTAAATGCCC
>CAUYLG010060358.1:0-136321 GCA_963573385.1 Cacajao melanocephalus | reverse complement strand
ATCTCAGCTCACTGCAACCTCCGCCTCCCGGGTTCAAGCAATTCTCCTGCCTCAGCCTCTTGAGTAGCTAAGATTACAGGTGCCTGCCACCACGCCTGGCTAATTTTTGCATTTTTAGTAGAGATGGTGTTTCACCATGTTGGCCAGGCTAGTCTTGAACTCCTGACCTCAGGTGATTCGCCCTCCTCGGCCTCCCAAAATACTGGGATTACAAGTGTGAGTCACCGGGCCCAGCCCCTTTGAACTATTTCTGTACCTTCATAACGTATAGCAACTCTCCTCTCTTGAATTCCAATATACAATAAGCAGTCATCACATATTAATTATAGAACTCTTGTAATAAATAATAAATCTACATGTGTCAGCTATACACCAGGCACTGTGCTAAGTGTGCTATATATATTACCAGAGTAAATCTTCCCATCAGCCTTATGAGGTTAAGTGCTATTGCTATCTCCATTTTACAGATGATGAAACTGTGTACGGAAGACAGGTTTCCCCAGGCTCCATAGCTAGTAGGTAGTGGAAGCTAAAAGTTAAAGCTAGGCATCTTGAATAAAGGTTGCATTCTGAGCTATGACAATTCTGCTTTAGACGGACATTGTACCCTCTCTACTCCTTACCCCCATCATATCCTATTCAGTTTTATGGCCAGTTATTGTTGGCTTGCCATGAGCTGTTTTGGAGGAATCTCTGAATTTCACCTTTTGCTCAAAGTCTTCAAATTATTTTTAAAAAAGAGAAAGAATGGAGGAAGGAAGAAAGGAAGGAAAAGAGGGAGGGAGGGAAAGGAAGAAAGAAAAAGAAAGAAAGAAAAAGAAAGAGAAAGAAAGAAAGAGTTTCAATTAATAATGAATTTTGTGATAGTTGGCAAAGATTTCCCAGTTTTTTTTCCTCTCCCTGAATAGACATATATAATGCAATAGATGTCAGCCAAAGAGAACTAGGAAGCTGATTTAAATCCACTATTAAACCACATATTCAGTTATTTTTTATTGATTAACTATACTGGATTTAAAGGTAAAATGCCTCAAGAATTTGTTTTCAGATAGAGCAACTGATTGTGATAGAAGTAAAAGTTTTGTTATACTTCTTAACTGTATGAGGTACTTTAATACATTATCTCACAAAGAACACATAGCAACCCTGTTATGGAAATAATTTTATTTTCACTACCTTATAGATAACAGGACCTCAGCTTATGAAGATTAAGTGACTCCCCCTAGTCCATGAACTAAAAAGTGGCAGGGCCGTGACTTGGGCCCTGGTATAACTCCAAAGTTTGCATTGTCAAACTCTTTCTGCTGCATCTCCAAAATGCAAAAGGTGCAATTGATGGTAGTTCAGACATTCTACATCCCCATGTCTACAGCATGGAGATGGGTGATGGGACTGATTCTATGTGTTTTAAGAAGGTTTAACAAGTGCAAATTTGGCAACTCTTCTGCCTCTTCTTTCTGGGAATGAAAGGCAGGGCCTATAGTTTTTACGTTAATGTAAGTCAATATATTTCAAAAGCCACTTATTTCAAAAATATTTGACCTTTCCCTGAACATGCTACTTGTTCTCCATGAGTCTGCTCTGTAATATGCACTACAGTACTCTTAGACACCTGACAACATCAAGACAAGTTAGCAAGAAATGTTTCCAATACTATAAGTCATATTAAAACTTGTCTTTTAAAAAAATAAGTTTAAAGTGTGGGAACATAGTATATATACATATTTATGGAGTACATAAGATATTTTGATACAGGCATGAATGCATAATAATCGCAATGGAGTATCCACCCCCTCAAGCATTTACCACCCAATTATACTCTTTTAGTTATTTTTAAATGTACAATTAAACTATCTTGACTATAGTCACTCTGTTGTGCCATCAGATACTGGGTCTTATTAATTCTTTCAAACTATTTTTTTTGTACCCATTAACCATCTCCACCTTCCCTTCACCACTCCCCACTACTTATCCTAGCCTCTGGTAACCCTCCTTCTACTCTCTATCTCCATGAGTTCAGTTGTATAATAAAAACCCATCTTTACCCAGTGCTGACTAATTTAAAGAGACCTCTGCTAGACAGTGTCTAGGAAATATTGTTCTTTTTAAAAAGAGATGGGTGAAGAGAGGACCTATCCTTCCCTTCCTCCCTGCTTGGTATGTTTGACATCAGGACACACCATACAGGACAACTGCAGCTATTTTGGGACCATAAAGAAGAGGCCAAGAGAATTCTAGAGAAGGCAATACAGTTATCTAACTGCATTGAGCTTCTGAACCAGCCTTTGGATGCACATTTCCAACCTCCCTGTTATGTAAGCAGTAAAACATCGGTTTTGACCAAAACACACACACACACAAACCAAAACTTGCCTTTAACATCACATTCATTCTGTAATCAATTAATAATAACTCTGCACGTACAAGAGGAAACAAAGTGCCTTTGAAAAACAGCAGCAGGTAAGAAGGCACTTTCACCTCCATTAATTTTGAATTCTATGATAGTTTTTCTTTTCCATCTCTCAGAGATAATTTTTTTCTTTTTTTTTTTTTTTTTTACTGATATGTTAAGCAAATTAAGGCCCTAAAATCAGAACTCTGATGTTTAAGGGAAAAAAAAAAGCCACTGTAGTTTTTTCCTCTGTACTTTGAAGGGAAAAATAGTTTACATTCTCACTACAACAGATGGTTTTAAATGCAGTGATTACAAAATTCTGAAGGTAAAATGGTTTAATTACAAAGTCAATACTGCCTCCAACCTGGGCTGAGTCTTTAGCGTGAAAACAACAGACGGAGCAGTGCAAACGCTGGGACAATGTTTAACCAGAACTTTGCATAGCTACTGCAGTAGGGCTTTCCATGGGGCTTTAGTAAACTACAGAGCTCACGATTCTGGGTTTCTATTCGTTGAATTATCTCAAGGTGAAGAATCATATGCGTGTGTATATATTTCACTATGAAATATACTCATGTGCATACACAAGTCTGATGGGGTTACTCCTGGAATCTGGACCCCAATAGTATGAGACAGGGTTCAATTTCAGCAAAAATGAGTGATAAGAAAAAATTAACGATACACAAAAAAGGAATTTGTTACCGGGATACATTTTCAGTTCATTTTAAAAGAACATTATTCTGAAATTGTATGTTAGCTAATCTGATTTCTAAACACTAAATTGTTCCTTTTTGCTTAAAACCCAAAGGAAAATTAATGACATAGGAGAAAATGATTCAATTGCTAGATATTTTAGAAACATACAAGAGGAAAAAAAGCTAAGTTTGCTTTTTAAATAAAAACTATCATCTGTTTCCAAAATAGAAGGTGGGTAGACACAAAAATTATTCATGGATTAAACCCTAATTCTTATTAAACTCAAAATACTGAAAAATCACTTTGAGTGCCTCGTGAAAATTTCCCTACATGCTTAATTACAATATACTTTTATATCAAATGACCCAGTTAGTGATTTTTTTTTCATTTTATCCATTAAATAGAATGAGAACCATTCATGAACACTGATGTAAAAGAAAAGTGCATGCATTCTCCTTAAGGTGGCATATTCTTGCCTCACATCCACTAAACATTTAATACAGGCAATTACAAGATAGTTTGGGTCATTGGACTAAGCAGGTGTGGGAGGTTCTAAATAGTTAAGTAAAATAAACATTTCTGATGGTCTTATCTCTGAGTCTTCGGATCTTAATAAATGTCACCAGAATAATTTAAAACAACTCTTTAGCAACTCTGCAGAAAATTAAAATCAGAAGTGTTTTGTGATTTCTAATCTGTTTATGTTGCTCGAAAGGAAAGATGCCTCATTCCAGCAGGAAGTGTATAGAATCATATTCAACAAAACTTGGAAAGGTTGATGTTGAAGTTAAAATGTGGAGAAAAGTAAAAAGAAATAAATAGAATAAATAGTCTGTTCTAAAAATAGAATAAAAATGGCTTAAAAAGTGCAATTTTAAAAACATTACATCAAGGCAAAGTAATCAAACTGAATCATAATGACCACATCTTAATATCTCTTTTGGAAAAGTGTTAAAATTTAATTGCCCAAATTCTTAGTGACAGGATATATCTAACTGCTTGCCTAATTTCATTCTCTGCTACATGTTTTCTAAAAAGTCCTGAAGCAAAGGACAAATTATCTTCCTTTTTAAAACTCAAATCAAATTAAGAAATTATTTGGTATTCCTCAGTGAGAAATTCTGAAAACGATTCATCTGAAATTCATTTACTCACTCTTTCATTTCCCACTCTCATGCCCCACTTAATAGGCAACCATTCTAATATATTTAATGTACAGCTTTTTAAATTTTGCAATGAATTAGAAATAGAGACAATTCTAGGTATACACCTAGAATTGAGTGTATACAATTCACTAAGTGTATAGCTAGGATAAGCAGGTATGCTGTGCAACTAGTCCCAGGATCAAAAGGCAGACACTGCCAACATCCCACAAACTTTTTGTGTGTCCCTTTCAAGCACTATCAGCTTAGAAAAACTGCTATCCTGACTTTTGGCAGAGAGGATTGACTTTACTTATTTTGTACATTGTATCAATAGGACCATACCATTTGCACTTTTTTTTTTCTTTTTTTTTTTTTTTGTAGTAGAGACAAGGTTTCACCATGTTGGCCAGGCTGGTCTCGAACTCCTGACCTCAGGTGATCTACCAGCCTTGGCCTCCCAAAGTGCTGGGATGACAGGCATGAGCCACCACGCCCAGCTACCATTTGCACTCTTATGTGTCTGGGCTTCCTTAGCTCAACATTGTGTTTTTAAGATACATCCATGTTTTTTTTTGTTCATTTGAAGATTGTTCATTCTTACTGCTATTTAATATCTCATTTTGTGACTATACCACTGTTTATTTCCACTCATTTTTTGATGAACAAGTGACCCTATTTCTGTCAGGCGTATGCCTAGGAATGGAGAAGTTAAGTTATAATGTGTACAATATGTTCACTCTTAGTTATTATGGTCAAAACTGGATCACAAACTGAATGTTTGTGCTGAGCCCTTTGTTTCTATGTTCTTATACAAGATGAATTCTCATTTTGTATACACACAAATTTACTTATATTAATAGTTTTATGTTATTCATTTCATTATTGCTTTCTACTTTTTTTCACTTGGGATTATAGATTTAAGATCCATACATGTGACTATGTGAACATCAAGTTTGTGACTTCTAATTGCACATTATTATATAATGAATAGTGACATTTTTGAAATAATATAATGTATAATGAGAGAGGAATGGTTTCACTCAACAACAAATTACTGTAGGCCCATTTAAAACAAGTTTTTAAAGACTTTATAAAAATATTATTTTGGAAAAGGAAAGACATAAAATTGTTTACAAAGTATGATCTAAATTTTATTTTTAAGTGTATATATCTGGATAGGAATACACCCGATGTAAGTAATATATACTATAGTATAAGATTTGGGGTGCTTTTTTCTTCTTTATGTTTTTTGGTATTTTCCAAGGATATTAAGATCAAGAAAAGCTAAATAACAAAAAAAATGTAACCTATGAACTACAAAACAGAACACTGTCTTTGCATGAGCTAATACGTGTTATAAAACATTCTTTTTAATATATTTATCATGTGTTTTCCCACTGTTTCACATCACTTTTTTCATAGTCATCATTGCATATCATTTGCATCAGTGTTGTCATTAGTTTCATCTCTGAACTCCTGTTTTGTTTTCATGTCTTCTCCTTTCTTCTCATTTAGTCTCTTCTGTTTAGCCTCATTATTCGTTAGAGAGGACTGCCAGAAGTCATCATATCTCTCTCTTCTCAATGGAGCAGCTCTTTCCCCTCAAAGCTAACAGTTGGTATTTTTCATATTGTTGAGTATTATGGAAAACCCACATCCTCTAGTTGTGTGTTAAGATGCCTTTCCTCTTCTCAAGTTCATTTCTTAATTAACTGAATTATTATACCTAACCCACATTGATTATACTATGTGATAATTGTTAACGTTGCTAAATAGAAATAGGATCTCACATTAAATAGAATTTTTCTATGATTTTAATCTTTGTTAGAGCAAAAATGTTTGTTCCTCAATTTTGCTTCTACTTTAACTTGTTCTTTGTCCTTGGCTATAAACAGAAATGTAAGTGGACATTCCCTCAAGCAAGAACCAAACCCAACCCTTCGAATGAGACCACATTTTTGTTTTTTTTTACAGTTTAGAAAGGAAAGAAGAAAGGAGACATCATCTCATTCTAATGATGACCACATAGGCTGAGTGACCTTTCCAACCTTTCATAACTATATAAAGCCTCATCAGAAATAAACTGGAGGTAGTATCTTGATTTCTTTGTCAATGCTTTTCAACCACCATATACTCTTCCATCTCAATCTAACCTTAGACATGAAACTATTCTTTCTCTGGTTGTTGTTGATATCTAACTTAAAAGGTGTTATTATAGGAGATCCTCATGCTATCATTTTGATTTAAGATGCTTTTCTTCTTCTTATGTTTACTTCTGAATTAACCAAATTATAATATGTAACCCACAATGAGAACACCTTCAATCATAGAACAGATTAAGATTTGTCAAATGGGAATGCATAAGCAGGGCTGTAGCATGACTTTCACGGGCCCCAGGTACTTTTCTCTGTATGGGTTCCTTCCTCCATATAAAAATATGAAAAGTTTTACAATTTGATAGATTGGGAAAAGCAATAAAGAAAATAAAATGGGGAGAGGGTGATGAAAACTATGACAAGAACAATCTGGCCAAGTAGCTGGTTGGGTAGGAGGCTACTCTTCTGGCTGGTCCACATTTATTTACTACCTCTCTTGTTTCATTCCCCTGGAGTTGCTCTAGGGAGCCCTTAGAAGACCATTACCACTAAGCTCCCAAACTATCCTGTCTGCTTACCTTCTCTCTCACAGAACATTTTCTGTCATGCAGCTTGTTCCCTCAGTCCCCTCCTGTCTGTTATCTAGCAACCCTGAGGCTGAATTATCACATAAATAAGAGTCCCAATGTGTTCACTGGAGAACGTGCTGCTTCAAGTGAGAGTCACCTCTTCATTCTTTTCCCATTATAGTGAAGAACATGCCCTGATGTTTACTGGTGACCTGATGTTTACAAAGTAGTCATCTGAGTTGATAAACTGACTTCCAGGATTGGAAACTCTGGACAGAAAGCAGGGTCTCTTACTGGCAGGCCAGCACCCTTTTCACAGCCAGCCTCCCCTGCATTCAAGACTAAAATCTCACTTCATAGCATCTCTGTATCCTTGTTCTATGGAAAAATAATTTCAAGGCATTATGCTATCCAAGGGCAAATAAAGGAGAAAATACATACATTTTTAAGTCTTTTCTTGGTTAACGACTTTTACTAATGATGGCAACAAAATTATTGAAGCCTGCAATAAGCCATCCAGTGCTCAAACAGCTCACCTTATGACCAGTATTAAGATTTAAATATCCTTTAAAATTAAACACTTTGGTGTTATTAATGTTTCCTTTCCTCTCAAAATTTTTGTGTTGAGGGGAGGTATGGGAGGAAATGTATTAGCAACAGTAGGATGTGAAGAATAACTATAAGTACATTAAACATCTGTTGATGGAGCCATTAGCACAGTTTGTAGATACCGCCACCTGGCCCTTATTCCATTTTGCTTGAACTTTAGTACCTGAAAATATACTGTAGTAATTTTGTTCCACTTTTAAAAAATCTTTTACTACTGCATTAAGTGGAACATAAGCACTAATTATTTCCCACTGAGACAAAAAGACCTGCTTATGGCAAAAATCATATGCCAATAAGAAAATGGCAAGGGTTAAAACATCACTTAGCATCTCAAGTGGGTGGTGTTACTGCCTGTATGAGAGGAAGTCCTTAAGACAGCAAATGGAGGTGAAGGCAGCTGGAGTTTATATAATCATGTTATTCAGTGAGAGAATTTCAGCTCCTTCCTCTATCATTTCTACAGGATATTTTCAAGTATAACATTAGATTTTTCATAGTCAGGGTGCTAAATAAAATTGGATCTTTAAAAAGGAAGTCTTCATATTCCCCAAATGCTAAGCCTAAACCGTTTTTGTTTTCTTAGAAAAGTCATGTGCACAAGTGCTTGTTCTGAATTTTCATCAGATCTACAAAGTCCAAGTAAAGGCATTAAATTTTCTCCTGAAAGGACAATTGATTTTCTTGTTTTATAGCCTACTCATTCATAGTCTTCTATAAAACATGGTCCCCAAGCTACAGAAGCACTGTGTCTGACTCAGTCACAAAATCAGGCTTCCCTGTGTGCTGGCATGTGGGCTTCTTCTATATTACCATTTTCTTCACAACAAAGAAACCATACTAAAGAGTTTCATCATGTTTTGCAGAGATGCTCTAAGAGAACTAAGGGTCCAGAATTTCATTTTTTCAACTTCTCTATGAAGTGTCCCCATTTCCAGCTTGGCCATTTGAGATTTGAGGCTTCAATCTATGAATGCTAATGTCATGAATGGACAGGTTCCATAGTTCCATATACCACAGATCTGCAGTGTTTCTTGAAATTATTCTTAGTTCCAAATAATGTCATCTACCTGTTCTTATACATATAATATAGTATGTAGATATACTGTATTATCCATTAGATCCCATGGAACTCTGTGGCTGGACATCAGAGTCCCAATATCATAGCTAAAAACATTTATCTTGGACCTAGGTTTGATGTAGTTGCATTGGGTAACCAATTATAATTATATCAAAGGCATCTGCTTTCCATTACCGCAAATTGATGGAGGGAGTTGTGGTAACATTTAACATTTAAGTTTCACGCATTCTTTGACAGTTCAGTCTAGTTACTATATTCACTTCCATACAATTCGTATTGAATAACTTGTGCTTTAGTTTACTTCTCTTCAAAATGATGAAAATGATTCCTGGGCTATATATTTAATAAATTACAGATATAAAATGAAAACACACATGTATCTTGAAGCACGGATGTAAAGAATAGCTACTGATAGCATAGCACTGTTTCTGACCTTTCCCCCTCCTTCCCATTCCCAGTGTCACTCTTCTAGTTTAGAAACTTTGTATGTCTTACCTATTACTTCAGTGTAGTCATTCTGGAAAATAAACAAACAAACAACTTTCCTTCTTCTGGCTGAAATACAACTGATTCCTCAAGACTCAACTGACCTACTTTTTTCTCCTTAGAGACTTCCCAGTTCTCTCAGTCTCTGTCTCACAGAATTAATTGCTTACTTACCATGTTTTATGTAACTTTTTTTTTTTGAGACAGCGTCCACTCTGTCATCCAGGCTGGAATGTGCAGTGGAAATCATAGCTCACTGAAGCCGTGAACGCTTGGGCTCACACAACCCTCCCACCTCAGCCTCCTGAGTAGCTGGGAATGCAGGCATGCCATCCACCTGGGTAATTTTTTTTACACTTTAACATTTGGTAGAGATGGAGTCTCACTATGTTGCCCAGGCTGGTCTTGAACTCTTAACCTCAGGAAATCCTCCTACCTTGGCCTCACAAATTGCTGAGACTACAAGTGAGCCACCAAATGTGGCCCATTGTTAGCTTTTGATCAGTGTATTTCTTCAATTAAGTTGTAAGTTCTTGGAGGGAAGAAATCCTGGTTTGGTCACGTTTTCATCCCCTGAAGTACCCAGCACAGTGTCTTAAGGCTTCTCTAATGGAATGGAATTCAATTTAATAAGGCTAGTGAAGAGACCTGGGAATGAACTTTCTATTAGTACCAAAGTAAAATTATTGATGTATTGCCATATTAAGTGGCCATTTCTTTTTATTTCCATATTTAGGACGTCTTGCAGCATTGGACACACCGGATCACTCTCCTTCTTGAAGCACTTTTCCTGTAGGTTTTTGAGACATGACACGGCTTCTTTTTTTTTCCTCCCATTTTACTGACTACTCCTTAATATTATATTCTGACTCCACTTCCTCCACTTCCTCTGTTTATCTGCAAATGCTAAAATATCCCAGGTCTCTGGCTTTAACCCCCTCACCCATTGATATAGTTCGGATGTTCGTCCCCTCCAAATCTGATGTTATAATGTAATCCAACATTCCAAGATCAATGTTGAAGGTGGGGCCCAGTGGGAGGTGATTGGGTCATTGGGCGGACTCCTCATAAGTGGCTTGGTACCCTTCCCTTTGTAATGAGGTTCTTGCTCTGTTAGTTCACAGGAATGCTGGTTGCTTAAAAGAAACTGGCATCTCTCTTGCTCCCTGTCTCACCATGTGACACCCTACTCCCTTTTACCATTTTCCACTAGTAAAAGTTTCCTGAGGCCTCACAGGAAGCCAAGCAGATGTTGGTGCCGTGCTTGTACAGCCTGCAGAACCATGAGCCAAATAAACCTCTCTTCTTAATAAATTACCCAGCCTCAAGTATTTCTTTATAGTAAGACAAAATGAACTGACACACCCATCACCTAACTCTTCCTACATAATATCATCTTGTCTGCTGGCATTAAATGCCACTGATATGCCACCAATTCCATGTTTATATCTCCAGCTCAAAGTGCTCTCCTGATTTCTGGGCTCATATACCCATTTAGCTTTAGATTTCCACCAGTATAACCATTTACCTTTCAGGATGACCAGTTGTCATCTTGAATTTAACATGTCTAATGCAAAATTCTAAATTTCCTTCTATTCCTTCCCAAATCTGGATACTCCCTCAATTTTATCAGCAAATTGGCAAAGTCAAATATCTAGAAGTCATTTTCCATTTCTCCTAATCCCTTGTAGTCTAAACTCTGTCTGAAAATGTATCTCACATCTGACCTCTTCTCTTCATCTCCGCTACTACAATGCTAGTCAAAGCCGCCATCACTTCTGACTTAAACTGTGGACCTTTGAGATCCCAGCCTTTCCCCGCAGTCTTTTCTCCTCACCAGTATCAAAATAAACTATTGAAGAGCATAAGTCCAATAATGTCGATTAAACTCTTCTAAAGGCTTCCTACTGGATTAGAATATAATCTAAACTTTCTTTCCATATCCTGCAAGGCTCTGGGTTCTGCTTGAGTCTCCCAATTTGTCTCCTGCACATTCTTTTTCATACATTCCACCCCTGCAGGGCACTTTCAAGGGCTTCTTATTTAGCTGCCTAAACACTCTTCTCTCCTCATCCTTCAGGTCTCAGCTCAATGTCCCTCTTCAAGAGGGCCTTCCCTTACTGCTCCAAGGGAGTCTTGTCTCTTACCCTATGACCCTCTGTCCTATTATTTTATTTTATTTCATTTTATTTGAAATTATAGCTGTCAGAAAGTATTCATTTAGTTTTACATTTAGTGTCTGCCTCTTCCAACTGCTCTTTGAATCAGATACTTTTCATATTAACTGTACATGACTATCATTTAAGACAATCCCTGGCCAAGAGTAGGCACTCAACAAATATCTGTTGAATGAATTGATTTTCTACTTTATTCATTTAACAATCATTGAACATGATTTATGTACAGGCTCTGTTTATGTGCTTATGATATAACCTGATAAAATACAGTTTCTACTTTCAGGGCATTCACAGAATTTTAATTTGAAAATTTATTTGCTGATACTTGAAACAGAAGTAGAGCACAGTGGGCTGTCCTTGATGAGGAGCATGCAGGAGCTACGGCAGCATGTAGCTGGGACATGAAACATAGACCTGGGTTGGCCACAGGAAGTTTGGGAAAAGGCTTTCTGAAAGAGGGTGTCTATTACTGCCAAACACCTTAAAATAACATCCATTTATTATCTCATAGGTCTATTGGTCAGAACTCCCTCCAGGCTCAGCTGATTCTCAGCTTAGAGTCTCATGGGTCAAAATCAAGATATCAGCAGCACAGTGTTTCTTTCTGGGCTCTGGGTTTGAATTGCATTTAAGCTCATTCAGATAGTTGGTGGAATTCAGTTTCTTGTTACTGTAGGACTTAGGTCCCCATTCCTTGCTGGCTGTCATCCAGAGGCTGACCTTTATTGCTAGAGACTACTCTCATTTTTTGGTCCAACTTTTCATGTAGCTTTCTGGAAATGGGGGATAAAGTCTCTCTCCTGCTTCAAGTTTCTGCAACTTCCCCTTCTGCCTCATCTCTCTTCTGCCTCTGGTCAGAGAAACCTCTCTGCTTTTAAAAGCCCATGTAGTTTACATTGGGTCCCCCCGGAAAATCTGGAGTAATTTTCCCATTGTGTGGTCTACAATGTAAATTGTATTGGTAAAGTCCCTTATATCAAGTAACACATAAGATATTCAAAGTTTCCAGGGATTAGAATATGGACATCTTTGAGAGAATGTTATGCTACCTACCATAGAAAAGATGCCTAACCTAAGTCTTTCAGATTAATTAGGAGTTAGCTAGGCAAGAAATGTGAAAAAGAATATTCCAGGCAATGGGAAAAAACAGAGAATCATAAAATCCTTGCCAGTTATTCCACATGGCTGTCTGTGTATGTGGAAAGGATGTGGGGCCAGCTCTAAGGGTTGTGACATGAATAAAAGCCAGATGTTGAAGGACCTTGTGCAATATGGAGAGGAGTTTGGAATTCATTATGAAGTCAACTGAGAGTCATCCCATAGGCTGGGAGCTCATGATAGGATTGTGGGGAATAGCAATCCAGGTAGAGCAGGGTTTGCTGCAAGAGCAGAGGAACTTGTACCTAGGACTGTCTGAACACTTCTGTGATCCAACAAGTGAAAAACTCAAAATGGCAGATTGCGCAAAAAACTGTAAGATGCTCCGGTTAGGCTCGGAAGACTCAGGTGCCATGATTTCCTGCTTCCTACCAGGACCATGAAAGGATCCTCAACCCCAAATTATCTCTCTTGCTGATGTCTGAAGATCTTAATTTAGTTTTAATATTCGAAATTTTCCCAGATAGAGATCAATACTCACTAAATACATTCTTCTTTATTAAAAAATATGCTCTCTCTCCCATCACGGTGCAGCTTATTAAACTGGTAATTTATTCAACAAAAAATACATTGAAGCACCAGCTTAAGTAGTGTGGAGCAGCCATTCACACATGTGAATTAGTATTACCACAGTTATATTTTCATGATCTTCATTTTTCTACCCTCTCTAAGGACAAATAAAGCTTTATCAGTTTTGATCTTGCTCTTAAGACTGGCTTTTATGAATCAACAACCGGCTAACATCTTTCAGTGTTTTACGTTGCTGCTTTTTCCAAACTGGTAATTTCAGACATGGCTTCAAGTATCAGCAAGTTTTTTATTACACATATATGTATACATAAATACATTTATGCATATATTTATACATAAAATATTTATTTGCAGATACATACAAATATGTAATTATACATATATGAAAGTATACGTATACGTATTTATTAAAATGATATATATTTTAATAAATATCTTTATATATAATAGAAAATTATTCTGAAACCTATTCACTTTCTAATCAAGATTGATTCAATTTTCTTAAATATGGATGCCTACAGCTGAGTTTATGTCTATGATTCTGTGGTTTACGTCTTAATGAGAAAAGAACAAAAGCAAACCTGAATGATTCATGCATAGCAGGTGAAGGCCGAATGATGTTGTGCATGCTGTATGAATGACAGTGCCACAGTAGATCAAAAGCCAAAAAGTGATGAGAAATTGAGTCATCATGCTACATTCAGTGTGACCACACTCCCAGCTCAAGAACCCACACCCCAGCCATCATCATCACTGCATGTTTCTAATAGATACTTGGTTTTAGCAAAACAAAACTATCTGTCATGTTAAATTAAATGTTAATATAAATGGTGTTTTTTTTTTAGTTTTGTTTATATGTAATTTGAAATTTCATTTTGTTTAATAAGGTTTTCATTTAATGTTGTGGCCCTATGTATATAAGTAACATTATTTTAAAATCAAGTTCATACTGGGGAGGAGTTCTTGACAATATTTGTTATTCTTAATTTAAGTTTCAGAAATGCAGCTCTATTGCTTTAATTATTTGCTTGCTACCCTTCACAAGACTGGTGATTATATTCCAGTGATATAACTGAGCGGAAAGTGGGGAAAAGTGGGGTTACTTAGAGAACTATAGTATCAAAACATCTTTGAATTTGAAGAAAAGAGAGATTATCTTGTTTCACAGGGACTTTATTCTGAAAAATTCTATACTATGAGCATGCATATTTCTCTTTACTGCATTATACATTAATTGCATTCTATATAT
The DNA here is from genome assembly GCA_963573385.1 of Cacajao melanocephalus. Classification (NCBI taxonomy): domain Eukaryota; kingdom Metazoa; phylum Chordata; class Mammalia; order Primates; family Pitheciidae; genus Cacajao; species Cacajao melanocephalus. The sequence goes on along the minus strand of CAUYLG010060358.1, from coordinate 122,132 downwards.
AAATTAAGAAACATTATAATAATTTTTCTTTACAATGAAAAATCAGTATTTAATTTTCTGCTGAAGTACTTCTGTAAAATAGACCTTTAAGAGTAAGAAAAATCCTGTTAAATACAACTCCATCACACATACATCTATATTTCGACATTCAGAATGACAACAGAGCCTGGAGAACTTGAATGGGTTGTCATGCAACTTGTTGGTAGCTTAATCAGAACCTATCTTTTCTATATCTTAGATCCAGACTGAGACAGGCCTGCTTATAACCTGTGGCTACAGCACCTTACACTTCTCTTTCATCAGCTCAGAGTCACTAAAATGACCAGTATTTGCCTCCCCATACTGGACGCAGAGCTCTGTGAAGACAGGAACCTCTTTTGATTCCTGATGTAGCCCAAAGTTGAGCACACATTGGTAAGAAAGAGAGATGGTGCAGGGAAGGGCATTAAAATGAAATGAATTCAAGGAAGGAAGGAAGGGAAGGAAGGAGAAGAGAAGGAGAGAAGGAAGGGAAGAAACAAGAGAGAGATAGGTCAGGTCTCTAAATCTTCAACTTTCTCTTTCTACTATACCATGCTTCATCTAAAACCTTAAATCTACTGTGGTTTTTTGGGATTTTCATTTGAGATTATAATGCTGTCATACCAAAAGGGCCATAAGAATTGAAGCTAATTGACCATAACTGAAGAAAGCTTTATGAAGGTAAGACTATGCATATTTTACTAAAACTATATTTGTAAGCCAAGCACAATGTCTAGCATGTAGTATGTGCTGAAAACATATTTATTGGATAAGCGTATACAGGCATTTTGAGAAGATGAGGGAAACGTGTCACACCCCACCCATACAAATCTGTGACGTCTTCAGCCAACCGATTCATTTGTTTAGAAAATGAATCACAAGAAAATCAAACACATCCACAGTAAATGGATTACAGGAGAACTGTCTCTAATCTGATATTGCAAGATGAAAATTTACATTTATGAAGGCTACTACAAATAGAGGGAAATAGAATGAGAATAAAATGAAATTTAATGCCTTAGAAAAACACTACAGAAAGAAACCTGTTTCCTCTAAAATAAAGATTGGATAGTTGGTAAACTCAAAAGGTACAATGATCTCTCCCAGCTGAACCAAGTACAGAGAAACTGCCCTAAGAATAAATGATCACTCTTAGCCACCTGTATTGCAGCAGATCATGTGCAGATGTTGCAAACTAAGCAAGAGCAATAAAAAAAACATCAGTGGGAAGAGTGAGCAACGGGCCAGTCTGGAGAAGCAGTCAGGGAATGCTGTGGTGGGTTAGCAGTAGGATGAAAGATCTCAGTTATGGTAGCATGGAGTGGCAAAGAGAGAGTCCAGGTCTTGCAGTTGAATAGACTTGGATGGAACACTTCCCAGCTATGTGATTTTGGAAAAGATTATTTATCTTCTTTGAGCTTTGGATTTTTTAATGTGTAAAATGAGTACTATGATATTTGCATTAGCTGTTATGTAAATTGTTACTGACATGCACTAAGTACTCATTGATGTTATTTTATTATTATCATTATTATTTTACTATTACTATTTTATTATTATTTTACTATTATGATTATGATTGCCCTAGCATCAGGGTTCTTTGAACATAAAGGGAAAAAATGGTAGCACTATTTCACTTTGATATTTCTAGCAAGCTCCTAGGTGATGCTGACGTTGCTAATCCATGGATCACACTTAAAAAGCCAGGTTGTGCCTTTTGGAATCACTGGCCCACCTCCATAACCACAGTTCAACAAGATCTCCAAGTGAGTCCTATGTAAATAAAAGTGTAAGAAGCACTAATGTAGAGTACAGAATTTCTGATGCAAGAATTTCTACAAGAGAGATTGTGAGGACAAATTTACTTTGTGCTAAACAATAACAGTTATATTAATGGGGGTACATCATCTTGAGTTCTCCTTGTGTCCTGCAGGAAGATGCATCAGTTGAGGAGGCAGCTGATGCTACAGAGGAGCCAATCTGTACTCACTATCACTGAGGCAGCTAAACTGGAGCTTGACTCCCTTGCTTTTTATAGAATGAGGATTTGATAACAGCTGGGCTGCTGTGTTCTTAGAGCACTACTAGCTAGGCCAAATTGGCTCAGCTGTTACTGGGGTCCCTTTAAGCCTTTCTTGTTGTGGCTTGGTTCATTTTCAAAGGCAGCAAGTGGAAAAGGTGCCTAGTGCCTCTCCCTGTCCAACGCAGATAATTGCTTCTCAGTTCTGAGCAAAAGGCATCCCTTGTGCTTTGATGCCTGAGTGTATGGGAAGGTGCAACTGGTTTACTTGTATGGGGCCTCTCTGGGAAAGATTCATAGCTCCATCTTTATCATGGGCGGCATGTAAAGGGACACTGGTTGGAAACAGCAGAGACTATTTTCCTGTCTGAATCTCTGTCCTTAATTGAAAGAAGAGAGCACAAAAACATAGAATGACTCTTACCTCACTATTGTCAGGCTTCAAGGAAACAGAAATGGAGAAGGGGGAAAAGGTGTGGGAGAATTAAATAAGGGGAGAAAATTAAAAGGAATTTTCCAGCTTTGAAGAGAAATTCAGATCACAAAAAGGAGAATCTTGGATTCATGCCCCCTGGCACCATATTACCGGAAGAATCTTTGTATTACAGTGGGGTAAGAATGAAACTGGTCTGCTATGGGCTCTCACTTATCAATCAAGAGCCAGAGTCTATAAAATAGAGGTAAAGTAAGAAACAGGGTCTTTAGAGAACAGTGTATCTACAATGTATCTCATTCAAATAGCCTCATCCTTTTTTGAGAAGGCAAATCTATGCTCACTACTCCCTCTGCTGGATCTACAAGAATAAATTCCCAGATTCATAAACTCCAAATCAGTCACTCATTTAACCTGCTCGCTATGAATTAAACACTTGTGCTAAAGTACAAAATGACATTTTGATGGAATGGGATTCAGAACAAAGCCAACTCTTATATTTCTGACAGTTTGTATTGTTGGATGAAAAAGAAAATCCAGCATAACTTATTTTCCATAGGAAAGGAAAATAAAAGCAAAAGGCCCTAGATGTAGACACCTTCTTGATAGCATTGATATGAAAGTACTCCTAGAAATAATGAATAAATATTCTCCATGTGCTATAAGACTTATGCAACTCCTCTTTCTTTTTCTCTAAATCTCACAGCAAGGACAGTGAGTGCTTCCTTGTTTCTCATTGCAAATGGAAATGCTCTTGGCATGCTAGCTTCAATGGCAAATATTGCATTACTTTAAAAATTTTCAGAGAAAAACAGTAAGAATAAACAGCTCATCATGGGCATGTATAACCTATTAAAAGCATTTTTCCTCTTCTTATTCTTTATTTCTAAGATAGTTTGTCATAAACATCCCTCCTTAATTCCTCTTTCCAGCTTTTATCATGGGATCACTTAAAGAAATTTTATTTCGGATAATTTCAAACCTATACAAAAGTGAAAAAGATAGTACCACCCTCCATACACTCACCCACCCAGCTTCAACAATCACCAACACAGGTCCAAACCACAGTGTCTAACTTCCTCCTGTAGCATAATTTTCATGTATATATCACACATATTATTTCATTAATAAATGTTCTAGTATGTATTCTAAAAGATAAAGACTATTTTTAACATAACTACTATATTATTAAAATACCTAAAATTAACATTTCTTAATATAGAATATCCAGTAAGTGTTCAAATTCTAAATGCCCTATAAATCATTAATTTTTCATTGTTAGATTGAATTTCAAAATAAGATTCACAAATTATGCCTCATTATATGTATTTTATGACATTTTAATCTGTACATTCCTTCTCCAACTCTCTTTTCTGTTACAATTCATTTTTGATGAAACCAGATTGTTTGTCCCATAGAATTTTCTTCTTCTGGATTTTACTGATTGCATCTCTGTATATTTTAAGAAGTTTTTTTTTGTCCTCTGTATATTGGTATTTGATCCTAGCGACTTGCCAAATAAGTTCAATTATTTAAGCAAGATTACTTTATAGGTAGCGGTGTGTTCTTTTTTCGAGAGGTATCCAGTGTCTGATTATCACTCCTTTGTCCTGTTAGCAGCTGTTGATGCTCAAGGCCTAAACAATGAATTTATTTATTGTGGGTTGGAAGATAATGATAGCAATGATATTCTAATTCAATAATTTCTTATTCACTTAATAACTGGACTATTTCTATAGAAAAATACTTATATTTGATATAGTTTGTGTAGGAAAGACAAGTTATTAATTTTTACCTTTTATTTACTAGTTATCAAAATAACAAGGTGGTTCCCTAAAACCTTCCAAAAGTGACCGATTAATTTTGTTTCTACTCATGTGTCCTTAAATAACCCTTAAGGTCAGTCTTGGAATAGTTGGGTTTTGACACAATTCACAGGTTTCTACCAATTAATTATAAATTTGCTTTCCATTATTCCATCTTTTTTCCTTTTTTACAGTGATACATATTTTCAGCCTTTCATTTGCATAGGTCTCTTTTTTCCTTCAGTGTGAGGTTACTTCTCGTACAGCCTTGAATATTTATTTCTATTCTCTCTCTCTCTCACCCAGTCTCAAACATAAACCTACTAATTCATGCATTCATTCATTTATTTTCTCATCCATTACACAATGCCTATTGAGTGCTAACTATGTGCCAGGCATTGTCCTAAAACAGACAAAAATTCCTTTATTCTTAAAATTATATTCCAATGTGGAAGACAGGAAACACACACAAGATAAAAAAGACATCCCACTCCTATTTTTAATGCCATCCTCTTGTTTTTGTTCCTCTTTTCTTCCCAGCAGTGTTGTCATCAGTTTTAAAGCCTTCTGAGTTATAATAATGAATGAAGCTATTTTTTATTTGGAAGTTGGCAAGAAGTTGAGATGCAGAGGAAGTGGAATGAAGATTTTTTTTTTCTGCGGTTGTGGATGTATATGTGTTTCTGTATGTGAGTATGTTTAAACATAGTTGTGCCTATGTGATAACTTGGCCAGTGGCTAATCAGGGAATTTGGGGGTCAGAAGCCAGATTCCTGAAAATGGTATTGCAAAACAGAAAGAGACCAGTGATCACTGGTGTGCTAATACTCTGGGGACTGGGATACAATTTTTTGTTAATACTTTGTTTAATACTTTTGTTAATACTTTGTTTCTCTGCCTAAATTAGCATTTCTTAAAATGATGCATATTTGAATCTCCAGGAAAACCAATAAAAACCACTGATGTCCAGGACATAGATGAATACATCAGAATTGCTGGGGGTTGAAAATGGACAGTATTCTAAAAGGTCCCCAGGTGATTCTAATATGCAAACATGAATGAGAATGTGATGCTAAACAGGCTTTTTAAGTAATGACCAAATAAAGGAAGTTCTTCAATACTATCATTAGAGGGCAGTACTGCCCCAAAAATTCAAAAATCTGACCTATTGCCATCCATGTGTCATTGCACTAATTTGATAGACTTTTTTCTGCATTTTAAATTAAATATTCTACTTTTATAAAATTGTGCTTTAGTTCCAGAATTATCTAAGCTTTAATTGCATTTTATAGTTCTATAAATTTTAAATTAATAAAAATTTAAGCTTTTAAAGTAGATTCTGATTATAACAGCAATTTCAACAAATCAAGAAGCCATTTCAAACTACATTAAAATTTACTTCAGTATTTACTTATTTTAGTTGATACATGTACATGTTTATGGTAGACAGTATGATGTTTTGATACAATGTATACATTGTATAATGATCAAATCAGGGTTTTCAGCATGCTCATCATATATTTATCATTTTTGTGTGGTTAGAATATTCAAATTCTTTTCTTATAGCTATTTTGAAATATAAAATTTAACTATGTTATTTTAAACCAACATTATTTGAAACTACAGATGAACAATTCAAAAATGTTACCATAATAAATAACATTTAATTTTTGATGAACGTTGGGAGAAATATTTCCAGATTTGGCAAATTGTATGAATCTTCTTAAAATAACGTGAGTTGTCAGCATGATTGATTTCCAATCCTAAAGGCTCAAAGTGTACAAAGATGGACAGGATCAGGAAATAAAGAAGAATTGCAAGGAATGTATTTCATAAACCTGTGTCAGTGTCTGAGAATAATTTTAAAATGTTTGCGGTATTGATTAGATTCGGCAGATGGAAGAATTATTGAGTCAATACCCCAACCTGATCTTTCTAGCAAAAATATTTTTCATCTCTAAAGATGCCAAACTGCCTATCTGTGTAATGCTCATTCCTCAGCTAGTATGAATGAAAACAAGATAAAACATGGTGTTAACAGGCAGCAGAAGAGACTTGCTCATAATGGTGTGAGGACAATAAGCATTCCTAATCCCATGCTTGGAACACTCTGCTGCCCCCACATCTGCTGGTCTCCTTTCCTATAGTCACAGGAGCTATTTGGCCATTTCGCTTAAGCGCACGAAAGTCAACTGATTCCCCAGTCCCTTTGCCACAGGCCTGCAAGCGTAGGATGGAAAACAATTTCAACATTCTCTGCCTGGACTGTCGCCCTTAGAAGCACATTTGTTGTTCATACATGGTCTTTTGGCTGCCTTCTTTCCCAGCCATCTGTTAAAGGAGGCATCGTGCCTGCTCCGATGAGATGGTGCCACTATTTCAAAGAGACTCACAAAGTGTATGTCTTAACTACCTGGGCTTCACAAATTTCAAAGCACATTTACTGATTGGTATTGAATTTTAAAAACAATGCATAATGTTTGTTAGTTTTAAAAAATCATTATTGAAGACTATTTCTTAAAGCATTTTTAGGTCAGCAGCAAATTGTGAGGAAGGTTCCCAGATATGTCAAATGCCCCTTGCCCCTATTCATGCATTTTAAAACTCTGAAGAGCTGAGAAATAAGTAAGGACTACATCTTGTGTCCAGATAACTTGTAAAATTCCCAAAAGAACTATCCAGATCTCCTTTTGGTGGGGGCAGATAATGATATTGAATGCTGCTTTTTCCATGATTGAATACAGGATATAAATACAGCTGCATGCATCACTGCTTTCTCCTTTCATGTGACCAGCTCTGAGAAAACAGTGACTATACGCCTGTTATCCTTTTATCCTCAAGGCTACACATGTCTCTTCAATTCACAGAGCTTATTTATACACTTGGAATATTTGATTTGTGTATAATTGATTATGGTTCAGTCCATGAGAGCCAAATTGTCATTGGCAAGGCCATATTAGCACTGAGGGTTCGTGTATATGGTGATAGATTTTCTCTATGACATTCCTAAAGACTGGGATTGCCTTTCCAAAGAAGATTGGGTTGAGCTTCTGTATTTTTCAGCTTGTACATTTTTGAGGTTTGTCGTTTCCCTTTTCAAGTTTCTGATGTACTTTTCCCCAGATTCCTAAGCATTCCCAGGCAGCGTCTGAGCCCGCTCCCATGTCTCTGTCAGGTTTCATCTTTCCACTGGATAGGTCATCATGTTTTGCAGCCAGCTTGTGTATCCTTCTGCACTTGGCTGATGACCATTTCACATATTGACATCTGGATCAGAAAGCAAAGCTAATTTGGGAGCAAGACTAACAAAGCCAGCCAGATACCACCTGAATGAACTCTAGCACTGACCCAAACAATAAAAATTGTTGTTGTGTGTGATTGCCACCAAATATTATCATTTCTAAGTCTTGTTCCTCCAAATTTCCAGTAAAAATAATGATTTCTTAACTGAGACTAACATATTAAAAGAATAATCTAAAACCATGTATTTTTTTTGTAAAGGATTACCAAATTTATAGTATTGTGTTCATGCTCAGGACTAGATTATTATTATTTATCTTATATAGAAAGTAGAATTTATCATCTTTTTTTCCAAAGAGATGTGGTAAGTAATGGAGATACACTCTCTCACATGATCCAAGGGGATTTTGTGCAGGTGACAGGTAGCTATAAGTGAAGCGGTTGCATAGTGTGTGAAGAGCACTCCTCATGCAGAGTGCCAGGCAAGGCAGGGAAGATCTAGAAGAGGAGTAACTGGGTGGAAAGGGCAAAAGTTCTCATGAGCTGCATGAGCTGCACAGCAGTAATGGGATAGCAAGCAGTGAGACGAGCTCACTGACCAGTTCAAGAGAGTGTAATAGGCGCCTTGTAACTGAGGATGAGGAACCTGATCTCAGAGCCCCATGTGACAGGAAGCCGTGTCTGGTTCTGTGTACTAGGCTAGGGTGTGGTTATCCAGGCTGTTATGGTCTGTTTGTATTCCCCAAAACTATTATGTTAAAGCCCAATCCCCAATGTAATGATATTAAGAAGTGGGGCCTAATCAGGTAATTAGGTCACAAAGAGAGAGCCCTCATGAATGAAATTAATTCCCTTGTAAAAAAGCCCCCAGAGAGATCACTGTAACTTTTCACCATAACTTCACATGCCCCTTCTGCCATGTGAAGCTACGGTGAAAAGACTGCCATTTATGAATCAGGAAATGGGTCCTCACCAGACACCGAGTCTGCCGATGCTTTTATCTTGGACTTTCCAGTATCCAAAACTGTGAGGAATAAGTGTTTGCTGTTTCTAAGCCACCCAGTTTATGGTATTTTTTTTTTACAGCAGTTTGAATGGACTAAGACATGAATTAAGGCTTTGACTGAATGTAGCCTAAAAAATTACATCATAGTGGGACAGAGCCTAGGAAGGCTTATTGCTGATAGCAAACCTGAGGTGTTCTAGCCTACAAATGGGTAGTTAACTGCTTCTGACACTGAGCTCTAAGAGGGAAGCAGCATGCATACTTTTCTTGTACATGATTGCATTTCCAGGGCTGAACACAGAACCTAGCACACTCATGCACTGCACAGTGACATTTTGGTGAACTATGGACCACATAAATAAAGGTGGTCCCATAACATTTTAATAAAGCAGAAAAATTGCTATTGCTTAGTGATGTTGTAGCCATTATAATATCATAGTACAATGCATTACTCACATGTTTATGGTGATGCTGGTGTAAATAAACTTCCTGTGCTGACTTTTTAATAGTTATTTTACAGTGTACTCCTATTTATTAAAAGAAGTTAACTGTAAAACACCCTCAAGCACATCCCTCAGGAGGTAATCCAGAAGGCATGGCTGTCTGAGGAGATGACAGCTCTAGGGATTTGTCCTTGAAGATCTTTCAGTGGGACAGGATGTGGAGGTGGAAGTCAATGATATTGATTATCCTGACCCTTTGTAGGACTAGGCTAATGTATGTGTGTCTTAGTTTTAACAAAAAATGTTTAAAAAGTTAAAAAAATGAATAAAAAACTTATAGAATAAAGTTATAAAGAAAGGAAATATCTTGTACAGCTGTACAATGTGTGTTTTATGCTAATTGTTATCACAAAAAAGTAAAAAGGTTAAACAAATTGACAAGTTTATAAAGTAAAAGTCACAGCAAGCTAAGGTAAATTTATTATTTTTAAAATCTAGTGTAGCCTAAGTGTACAATGTTTATAAAGTCTACAATGGTGTACAATAGTGTCTTTCACGTTCACTCACCTCCTACTCACTGATTTACTCAGAGCAACCTAGCAACTTCCAGTCCTGCAAGCTTCATTCACGGTAAGTGCTCTAAACAGGTGTTCTTTTTTATCTTTTATGGTACAATAATTTTACCATACCTTTTCTATGTTTAGATATGGTTAGGTACACAAATACTTCCCATTGTGTTACAATTGTCTACAGTATTTAATATGGTAACATGCTGTACAGATTTGTAGCCTAGGAGAAACATGCTATATAGCCTAGGTATGTAGTAGGTTATAGCATCTAGGTTCGCATTAGTGCATTCTATGATGTTTGCAAAATGATGAGATTGCCTAATGATGCATTTCTCAGAACATAAACCCCATTGCTAATCAGCTCATGACTGTATATAGTAGGTGCTCCATAAATATGGTTGAACAAATGAGGGAGTAAGAGAAAAGAGTTTTGTGTGATAGTTTGAAGAAAAGAACACTAAGAATTGCAATGGAATGGCTTTTATGTGTGGATGGCAGTTATTATTCCAAAATTCCTTGGGTTAGGACCAGAGGTAAATTGCCACAGCTACAAAAGCTTAAACTTCAGGGACCCTTACTTTCACAGTCCCCCTTCAGGATCGTGGAAGTGACTTAGTAATAAGCACATGTGTCATCTATTTTTGTAAAATTAACAGAAAAGAAAGACATTTTAACAACAATGGATAAGACTACTGTCTTTTTCTACTCAATTTGTCTAGCTCCTGCTTACCTTCATGTTGTAGTATTGAAGTAGATGGGATCCTTTTTGGACTCTGGCTACAAGAAAGTTACATTGAGGCTATATTTAGTTTTGGTTTAATGATTTTCAGTAATTTTTTAAGTGTAGCAAAGTTACAGGGACACTCATGCCCGCGGTGGCAATTCACCTAACATGACAGAAAAGGCAGGAGCAGAGGAATGCTCAAACAAAACCACCTACTTCCAGAGACAATGTTAAGTGTCTTACTGTGCTAGTACTCAAAGAATGTGTGGTAGAGATGAAACAAGCTTTGGATTGCTTAGAGCTAAAAGCTAGTTCCGTGAATGTTTTTTCTCGTATATCATGTATACATTTAGAAGCCAGCTTTCCAATTCTCACCTAATCAAAATGAATTTATTCCCCTGGAGAATGTGCTCACTAATGCACTATAGAACACTGCAAATTCAAATTCACCATGTCACTATATGGTTTTTTTTTTTTTCTTTTTCTTTAAAGCATGAGCATACTGGCTCGTGTCTTAATCCCAGCACTTTGGGAGGCTGAGGCAGGAAGACCGCTTGAGGCCAGAAATTCAAGACCACCCTGGGTAACATAGGGAACATAGGGAAACCCTGTTTCAAAACAACGAGAGAAAAAGTGCTTAGCATGGGTCTGGCCTAGAATAAGTATAAAAATTATACATTTGAAATATATTATTAGAGTAAGTAAAAATGAAACCAGTTGAAGTCTGCAAGACATAAAGAAAAGAAACCTCATGTTAGAGCAGGCTTACTGGATGTTTACAACCTCATTGGTTATAAATCACCACGCAAAGCAAATATGTGAACATGTATTTAATATTTTATCATTCTATGAAAAGGTTTATCCTTAAGGAAAGTTTTAAGAGCCTGGAAGGAATGAAAATTTAATAAAAGAATTGACTTAATAGTATTAGCTGTTTGAAACAGCAAAGCTTTATTTCCACTAATAAGATATCACTTAGTGACATATGATAAAGCTCAAGGAAATTTCACAAAGCCTAGACTGATCTTACTGATCTTTTTCACTCCTAGACAATATCTTAAATATATCAAGGACAAACCCTGATACACAGACTATAGAAAGGCCGTAGAAAACCTCACATACACAGACAATTTTCAAAAGCTTCCCAATATCCATCTTTTCAATACGCTAAAGTTATAGTTAACAGAGTCTGCAGAGAGGTAGTTTCTAGTTTTTCTTCATCCTGATTTTTCATCTCAGAAAATCTGAAATATAAGAGAGTTCTAAAACAATCTCTAATACCTTAAGAAGTAGATAACCAGGCAACATTACCAAGTTTTTATGGCTTAATTATAACTGTTTCTCATAAATTTTATTTGCAGCCCCTAATTCAACTGAAGGAATCTCCATATTTATCTTTTATCATGTAACTTTACATTTCTTGCTGAAACAATATTTTACTTAGAGTTGCAATACATCAACAGAGACCTACAGATTTAAAGAAAATGCAAACTGAAACCACAGTGAGATGCCCGGCACACCTATTAATGGCTAATACTAAAATGAATGACCTAGGAAGTGTTGGAGAGTATGTGAAAAAATTGGCAACCTCATACATTGCTAGTAGGAATACAAAATGATATAATCAGTCTGGAAATGATTCTCAATTTTTAAAAAAGTTGAACAACCACCTACTACATGCCCCAGCCTTTCCACTTCTAAGTATTCATCCAAGAGAAATGAAAAATTATAACCATATAAAAGATTGTATGATACAAATATCTACAGGAGTTTTATTTGCTAAAAATTGCGAATTTATTTGCCAGAAATTAAAAACTACCCAAATGTTCATCAATTGGTGAATAGATACTTCTCCACATAAAAAAGTGAACTCTTCACACACACAATAATATGAATAAACCTTAAAATAATTATACTGAGTGAAAGAAGTCATACAATAAATAATATTTATCATAACTATTTTATTTATATAAAATTCTTAAAAATACAGACTAACCTGTAACAGAAACCACATCAATTGTGGCATGGGGATAAAGGGATAGGGAGGAGCAAGAGGAAGAAATTTCAAAGGTGTGAAGAACATGTTGAGGATAATAGACATTTTCATGATCTTGATTTTGTTGTTGGTTTCAGGAGTGTATACATATATTGAAGCTTATCAAACTGTATACTATAAATATATGCAACTTATTGAGTGTCAATTATAACTTGACAAAGCTGTTAAAAATAATTAAATAAAATCAAATAGCTTTCATTAAATATCAACCAGAAATGAATGAGACTTTCTATTAAAAATCTCATTCTCCAGAAAATTACTGTCTGGAAGAGACATTCCTAAATAACATTACTAAGTTATAGAATGGAACCTAAAAGCCTTATTAAAATGTTTTTATTTTTTTAAATCAGTAACTGAAAATCTCATTCTCCAGAAAATTACCATCTGGAAGAGACATTCCTAAATAACATTTCTAAATTACAAAATGGAACTTAAAAGCCTTATTAAAATGATTTTTTAAAAACCAGTAACTGAAAATCATGAGACAAGTGATGTTATAAAACAAAATTACAATATAGCCTTTCAAAACAGAAAAATTAGAAAGAAAAACAGTATAACAATGTGTCAAGTTTTTGAGTATAGGAATTTAATTTTCAATGTTTTGGACTTACAAAGAGAGAAAGAACAGATTTTTCAAAGTTCTGTAAAATTAACTTGGTAATAATAATGTGATAGCAAAGCATTTTATGAGAATGAAAGGGAATAAAATATAATTTTCTGAGGGCTTCTTTGCTCATCTTTGCCTTGTTTCTTAAGATAAAAGCTGAGATCATTTATGTAAGACCTTTCTTTTTTATTAATACAGGTTTTTAGTACTTTATAATTTCTTCTAAATAGTATCCTAAATGTATCCCACAAATTTTGATGTGCTGTGTTTTTAACTTTTATTAAATTCAAAATACCTTTTAATTTCTCATATTGTTCTTTCTTTGAAAAATATCTGAGTTGTCTAGAAGCATGTGATTTTGTCTCCAAATATTTGAAGATTTTCCAGACAGAATTCTATTGTTGATTTTAAAATTTATTTTCACTGTAATTAGGAAACATACTTTGTGTGATTTGACTCTTTTTAATTTGTTGAGACTGGTTTTATGGCTCAATAAAATATGATCTCTCCTGATAAATTTCATGTGCACATATTTAAACACGGTGTATGCTGCTATTTTTGTGTTGATTATTCTATAAATGATCATTAGGCCAAGTTGAAAGTGTTTTTCAGGTTTTATATTCTTTACAGTGATATCAATTATATTAATTATTGAGAGATAATTGTTTAAATCTTCAACTATAGTTATGTGTTTATCTATCTCTCCTTGCATTTATGTCAGTATTTGCTTTATGTGTTTTAAATCTCTGTTTGAATGTACATAAGCAATTATATTTCTTATGTTCTCTTAATGAACCTTTATGAAATGACTTTATCTCTGGTAACATTCTTTTGCTCTGAAATCTACTTCATCTCATATTAATGTAGCCATTCCAGCTTTTTTTTTTTTTTTTAAGAATGCTATATCTTCTTCCATCCTTTTACTTTAACCTATTTTGTCTTAATTTTTAAAGTACTTTTTTAATAAGTATATATAGTTGAATTTGCTTTTTTATCCAATATTCACAAAACCAAAGTATGGAATCAACCTAAGTGCCCATCAGTGGTAGACTGGATAAAGAAAATGTGGTACATATACATGATAGAATACTATTCAGCCATAAAAAAGAATGATATATTCTTTGCAGCAATATAGATGAAACTGAAGGCCATTATCCTAAGCTAACTAACACAGTAGCAGAAAACCAAATCTGCATGTTCTCACTGTAAGTGAAAACATAACATTGAGTACACATGGACACAAAGAAGACAACCACAGACACTAGGGTCTATTTGAGGGTGGAGGGTGAGAGAAGGGGGAAGATCAAAAAACTACCTTTCAGATGCTATGTTTATTACTTTATAGCAAAAGTCACAACACACAATTTACCTATGCAACAAACCTTGTGCATATACCTCTGATACCACAAGTTTAAAAAAAATGTCAATCACATCTAAAAAATGAAAAAGAAATCAATTAAATTGCCAGCATATGCACAAAAAATCTTTGCCATTTAACTGGAGTGTTTGGATCATTTACATTTACAATTATTGTTATAGCAGGGTTTAACTCTACAATCTTGCTAGTTGTTTTCTATTTGCCCCATTTTTGTTTCTCCTTCCTTTTTGCCTATTTTGTATAAATTCATTATTTTTGTGATTCCATTTTATCTTCCGTTTTTAGATTATTAGAAGTCTTTGTCATGCTATTTTAGCAGTAATTTTGGGGATGTATAATACACATATTTAACTTATCACAATCTTTCTTCAATATTATACCTGTTCACATATGACTTTCATTTCTTTCCACTCAACCTTTGTGGTACTTTTGTCATACATTCAATTTCTTTGTATATACTAAACTCCATATACATTGTTATTTATTTTTTTATTGTAAACATTCATCACCTTTTAAAGAAACTTAAAAAAAAGTCTATTTTTATTCACATAGTTACTCTTTTATCATGCTCTTCATTCATTTACATAGATGTAAACACACATCTACATAACACTCCATCCAACAATAGTATTCTTCTCAAGCGTACATGCAATGTTCCCTAAAATAGAACATATGTTAGGCCATAAAACAGCCTCAGTAAACTTAAAAGAACTGAAATCATTTAAAGTATGTTCTATGACCACAATGAAATGAAATTAGAAATCTTACTTTATAAATGGGTCAGACTTAAATGTAATAACTAAAGCTATACAAGTCTTAGAGGAAAGTATAGTTGTAAATGATCATTATCATGTATTAGGCAATGTTTTCTTAGAAATGACCAAAAGCCATAAGTGGCAAAGTTAAAAATACATACATTAAACTTAAAATAAATCTAGTTTATTTAAAAACTTCGGTGCTCCAAAAGATGATATCAAAAAGTTCATAACAAAGTATAAAATGGGAGAAAATGTTTGCAAATAATATATTTGAGAAAGGACTTGTATCCAGAATATAGGTAGGACTTTCAAAACTCAACAACAGAAAGACAATCCAATGTTAAAATGTGCAAAGTATTTGAATAGCTGTGTCTCCAAAGAAGATATACAAGAGGCCAGTAGGAACAGGAAAAAATGCTCAAAGTCATCTTTCATTAGGTAAATGCCACTCAAAACCACAACAAAGTATCGTTTTCTCTACATTAGGATGGCTATAATAAGTAAGATGAACAATAACAAATGTTGGTGAAGACGCGGAGAAATTGGAACCCTCATACATTGCTGGTGGGAATGCAAAATTGTGTAGCTTCTCTGAGAAACAGTTTGGAAATTTCTCAAAAGGTTAAGAGTTACTATGATAATCAAGAAGTTATACTCTTAGTTCTTTGCCCAAGAGAAATTAAAGTATATACTATACCACACAAAAAGTTGTACACAGATATAATTATTCATAATAGCCAATAAGTGGAAACAACTCAAATGTCTGTCAACTGATAAATGAATAAACAAAATGTAGTACATCAATATGATGAAATATTATTTGCAATAAAAAGGAATAAAGTACTAATACATGCTACAAAATACATGAACCATGAAAACATTATGGCAAGTGAAAGAAGCCAGACATAAAATATAACATATTGCATGATTTCATTCATATGACATTTTTAGAATGGGCAAATCCAGAGAGAAAGGAAGATTAGTAGTTGCCAGGGCCAGGCTGGGAAATGGGGACTGACTTCTAATAGGAGCAGGGTTTCTTTGGGGGATAATTAAAGCATTCTGGAATTAAATAGTGGTTATAGTTGTACAGATTGTGAATATACTAAAAATTATTGAACTGTACAATTTTAAAAGGTGAATTTTATGGCATATGAATTTTATGACAATTTTCTAAAAAGTTCTCTAAAAAACGTTCCTACACTGTTTTCTAGTTTGCATTATTTCTGACCAGAAGTCTGCTGTCATTTTATCTTCCGAGTGCAATGTGTCTTGTGTTCCTCTGGCTGATTGTAAGATTGCCTTCTTTTCACTGGTGTTATGCAAGTTTATTGTGATGTACTTTGGTCTAACTCTTTCAAGTTTCTTGTGCTTACATTTTATTGAGATTTTTGAATGTGTTAGTTTATTGCTTTTTTTGTGAACTTTGGAAACTGTCATGTACTATTTGTTCACAACTTTTTTTTTCTGTGCCCCTCCCCAACATTTTGGGCACAGTGATTACATATGTATATGAGGCTGTTGGAAGTTTTCCCAAAGTTCACTGAAGCAGTAGGGAATTTTTCCCCCTTTTTCACGTTTTTTTGTTTGCTGTGTTTAAATTTACTAATCTCTTCTGTTGTGTCTAATCTGCTATTAGTTTAATCCAGTGTATTTTTCATCTCAGCCATTGTAGTTTCCATTTTAGAAGTTCAAATTTTGTCCTTAAAAAAAACCTTTCATGCTCTCCTTAACATGCTCATGCTTTCCTCCTTCTTCATGCTAACCATTCTAGTGACATTTCTGGGTCTATTTATTGATTGGATTTTCTTAATTTATGGGTCATATTTCACACTTCTTTGCATGCTTGGTATTTTGTATTGGATACTAGATGTGAATTTCATCTTGATAAATGTTGGATATTTTTATATTTTGTATTCTTTTAAATACATTTCATTCCTAGTCTGATATGCAGTTAGGTGACCTGGAAACCATTTGGCCTTTTCAAGCTCTGCTTTTAAGCTTTGTTAAACAGAATTAGAGAAGCCTGTAGACTCAAGCTAATTTTTCTGCATTATTGAGGCAATGCTCTTCAGAGTACTCTAACCAATATTACATACATTACATGGCTTCTACTCTTTGTCTATTGTAGCATACTCTATTCCAAGTGAGAGCTCTTAGGGTTGTTCTGCCTGCTCCTTTGGGGTTGTTTACCCCTAGCTTCAGGTAATTTCCCTTCAAGCATGTGCTAATCAGTACTCAGGCATCAGTAGAGTGGAGGGAAGACACTCTGCAGATCTCCTGGGTTCCTTCTCTGTGAAGTTCTCTTCTCTCCAGTATTTTGTCCTGCAAACTCTAACTACCTTGGTATCCTTGACCTCCCAACTCTATCTCTTTAACTCTGTAAAACTACTAGAATTTGCCTGGGTTCCTCCACAAGGTGGCCTGAAAACTCTCCAGGCATTAAGTTGGATTATTGTGGGATATCTAGTTTGTTTCTCATCTCTCAAGAATTGCTGCCCTCTACTTCCTGCTTTCCAATGTTGGAAAACAATTGTTTTCTATATTTTGTCTGCTTTCTAGTGGCTTAAGGCAGGAAGTTAAGTCTAGTTCTTGTTACTCTATTTTGGCCCAGAGTGGAGATCAGTTTATATATTTTTTATATTCCCAAATGTATTTCACTCTGAGTATAGAAAGTTGTAACATTAAATTGTCTCCCAACTATTTCTGGGAATTTCTCAGGTGATTCCTCCCATATGCTCAGAACACATTTCTCAGGTTATTCCTTCATTTATTTATTCATATAATAGGTATTTATTGAGTACTAATAATATTCAGGCATTGTTACAGGTGCTTGGGTTACAATGAAAGACAAGAAAGACAAGGTTTCTGTTTTTGGCAGTTTACATTTTGTTGGGGACAGCCAAACTGAACAGGCAAATGTCAGAAAGCAGCAAATGCCATGTAGAAAACAAGTCAGATGCTGTAATAGAGAGTGACTAGAGGGAAGGATGGTAATTAGGCTTAGCAGTTACCGAGAAGGTGATATTTGATCTGAGACCTGCATGATAAGAAAGCATCACCAACAAAAAAATCTGGGAGAGAATTCCAAGAAGAGGAACTAGCAAACACAAAAGTCTTAAAAATGGAAACGAGGGATAGAAAGAATAGTGTGGCCCAAATATAGAGAATGATGATGAAAGTAGGAGGAGATAAGAGAGAAAGGCATGGACTTGTATTCTCAGTTCAAAGACAACATGAATGAGACATGTACCAGCCACTGCTTATTCCTACCAATACCAGTCTCTGTTCTCCCTTGTAGGCCTAGCCAATTCTGTTCTGTATTTAATCCTACCACTGAACAAATGCTAATTACTCTAAACGAATCATGGCAATCCTATGTATCTGGTTAGTGACTAGTTTTGAAAAAAGTGAGTGACAGAGACCTGGAAAATGAGAACTGAGAGGCAGTTTTCTAGGAAAGATTCCCTTATTTATGAAAAGAGACCCATAGAAGGATGTGGCCTGTTTTCTTTCATTAGACCAATGATCATCAACTGGGGACAAATTTGTACCCCAGGGGACATTTGGCAGTATTTGGAGACATTTTTGTTTGTCACATCTGGGAGTATGTTACTGGTATCTACTGAGTACAAGCCAGGGATACTGCTAACCATTTACAATGCATTAAACAGCCCACATAGCAAAGCAAGGAATTATCCAGTTCCAAATATCAGTATTTCTTTTCTTTCTTTTTTTTTTTCTGAGACAGAGTTTGACTCTTGTTGCCCAGGCTGGAGTGCAATGGCATGATCTTAGCTCACTGCAACCTCCGCCTCCCGGATTCAAGTGATTCTCCTGCCTCAGCCTCCTGAGTAACTGGGATTACAGAGGTATGTGCCATCATGCCTGGCTAATTTTGTATTTTCAGTAGAGGTGGGGTTTCTCCATTTTGGTCACGCTGGTCTCAAACTCCCAACCTCAGGTGATCCACCTGCCTCGGCCTCCCAAAAGGGCAAGAAGGGACAAAAGCCCTCCATCAAGCCCTTATAAAAGCCCTTTTATATGATATGATGAAGGTAGGAGAAGATAGGAGAGAAGGGCTTTTATAAGGGCTTGATGGAGGGCTTTTGTCCCTTTGCCCTTTTGCCTTCTGCCATAGGAGGATATAGTGTTCTTCCCCTACAGGGCACTCTGCATTCAGGGAGCCACCTTGAAAGCAGAGGGAAGGATGCTAATTCAGGCTGGGAGTCACTGAGGAGGTGACACTTGATCTGAGGCCTGAATGACAAGAAAGTATCACCAATAAAAAATGAGGAAAGAGAATTCCAAGAAGAGGAATTAGCAAACACAAAAGTCTTAAAATGGAAAATGTGTATTTGAGGGATAGAAAGAACAGTGTAGCCAGAATATAGATAATGATGAAAATATGAAGATAGAAAGTGGTAGGAGGTGAGGGAATCTTCTCTTGATAATGAAACTGCCAGTCTTAATCTCAAACCTCTCAGCCTCCAGAGCTGTGGAAATTAAGTTTTGGTTTTGTAAAGTAAACTATCAAGTCTCAAGTATTTTCTTATAGTAGCACACATAGACTATGAAAGGCATCAAAGTCTAAACTATCTTGTTATACAATATTTCTAGCATAAGAAATGTGGTTTCATAGATGGTAAGAAACGTAAGTGCTTAAGAAGAGAGGAAATAGCTGTGTTGAATGCTGTTAATAAATCAACTAAGAGGAGGGGCAGAGAGGTGTCAGTTGGATTTGGCAACATGAAGAACATCCTTGACTTGAGCAGTTTTTAGTTCCTTAGATTAAAAAAAAATAAGTTTATACATGTGGATTCGGAGGTGAATAGCGGATGAGAATTCTGGATTTAAAGTTTAGAATTTTATTTAGTTGTTATTTGTTTAAAGTTTATATATGTGGATTCAGAGGTGAATAGGGGATGAGAATTCTGGATTTAAAGTTTGGAGTTTTATTTAATTGTTATTTGCTTAGTTGTTGTGTGAAAATTATAGGAATTAAGTAAAATTGTAGACTTTAAATAACTAAGACCTAAAATACATAGCATAGATAAGACAATTATGGTCAAATCAGTGAGATAGCAACTAGAATACTTCAATTGTAACTTGAAATAATTATAAAATGGTATATGATTGACTTCGCCACCTACCAAACATTGTCAACGAATTTTTCATTTCATTTCTTCTCTAGATATTCTTTTTTCTTATTTTTACCCTCTCATTTCACATGCTTTGAAGTAGAGACCTGTGCTTCCAGAAGGAACACAAACATATCTATCAAATTATGGCCTTGACTATCACTGAGGCATTGAATTCCACAAGTACGTGCCTCTTAACCTCTAATGAGCAGCAGGTTACTGTAATTCTGTGTGTGAATTTCTGGGATAGACATTACAGGCGTTTCTTTCATTGTGATAAATATCTAGGGAATCTCCCTGCAATGTTGGCATAGTAAATCTTAAATTCGAGTATATCCTAGAGTCAAATTATGATGTACTACACAGGTGCTACAAACAAACTAGATAAATATTTTTGTTTGCATCTACTGGCTTTAAGAAGCTATCTTATGGTACTAATGTGTTCCTTAGAGAATTGGCTGGTCACGTAATATTCTTCTATACCTGTGTAATTAAAGTGGTTTGTGGCTTAAACTCTTAAACTGGACTTTAAGCAAAATGTCCATGAAATTCTTTTAGTAATGGTAAAATTATTTTGGGGGATTAAAAAGAATGGTCTAAATTGGGATACATAAATAAATTAAGTATATTATTGTTGATTATTATTTAATATGAATAATATTTCCTTTATGGATACAGTCATGGCCATAATTCCACAGAAGTGGCATTATGATATGATGTCAACTGTGTATGAAAACCTGTGTCCACAGAGGTGAAATTATTACATTTCTATATTTTTAAAAGTCATTATTAAACATCAAGCTGTTGAGTTTTCCTGTGCTAGGTTTTCATTTTAATAATCATGGAGAAAGAAAACACTAGGTTTCTAAGATAGAGCCCAGAAAAAATGTTTGCAACTAACTAGTGGCACAATTTTAGCTAGTTATTTAACCATGTGAATATCAATTTTCTTATGTGTAAACTGGGAACAATAATATCTATTTGGCATGTAATAAGTTATCAGTAAATATTATCTAATTCCAAATTTAGATGGTAGCATCATATTTATGTACAAAAGTCAGCACATGGTCAGTGTCATGATTCCCATGATTCTAATGGAATATGACAATTGGGATAACTGTGGCCTAGGAAACCATTAAGCTCACAGAAGACACTCATTTATTCAGATGTAAATATAAATCTAGGCCTAAATTAAAGAGGGCATATTAGATAACTTGTCAGAGTCATTCCTCTTCCAGACTGAAATAAAATGATAAACATCTATGTTTTGTGTAAACAAATATAAAGACTCTAAATGTGATACGAATTGGGATAAAATTGTAAAACTTACCTGATCATTCAGTTCTGGAGTGTCCCTCACATCAGTCAACATGGCATGACTCCTTGGCTTTGATTTTTGGCACTAATTATGATCTTTAAAAAAATACTCATAAATTCATTTGATTGAGTATCTGTGGCAGAGATCAAGTTTTTACTGGTAGAGCCAAGTCATGACCTTTCTCTCTGCTTTTCCTTGGCTCACTCTCCAAAGTTCTCACTGCTTTTCCTGCAAAGGACAGTGACTCACTTGGCTTCCAATTGCCATGGAGCAAGAGTCTGGACTCAGATTTTTGTCTCTAACAAAACCAATGAAAGTCTGCATTCAGGTTTTGTCTGTAACAAAACCAGTGTTTGGAAATGAAGACATTCAGTTTATCAGTCTCTTAAATGACAGAAAACAACTGGTTTGACTAATGTTTTCACTTCATTAGCAGGTGGTTAATGCCCTGAATGTAACACATATTGTGGTTTAAAAGAAAGAATACAGGCTTAGAGTTCAGAAAGACTGGGCCTAAAGTCAAGACTTTAAAGCACCTCTCTGATTTTTAGGTTCTTTATGCATGGAATGGTTGTAATCAAGCCTGTGCCATACCATCGTTGTGAGGAATAAAATGAGGTAGCATATGTAAAGTGCTTGGGTTTCAGGAAAGGCAACTAAAACTGGTATGAAAAAGGAGAAGACAATGGGAAAGGGGGCCCAGTTAGGTGATAATAGTAATATATAGGTAAGAAATAAGCATTGAACAATAGTAGTGGTGAGAGATTAAACACACACAAACACACAATGCTTCTGGGATCTATTTTAGATGAAGGAGTAGATGTAGATGATAGTGGAGTAATACAGCAATAAAACGTAAGATTGCGGGAGAAGCAGAGCTTCAAGGGACCAAGATGGCTCTAGTTTTGCACATGTTCAGTTTAAGATGCCCACTAGATATCTAAGCAGAGTTCAGGGAAGGGGGTGCAGGTTAAAAATACAAACACAAGAATCATCAACATATGGATGATATTGAAAGCCATGAGACCGAATGAGATCACCAAAGAAGCACATGCAGAAAGAAAAGAGCAGAAGATCAAGGGCTGAGCATTGAATGGAGCCTTGAGAACAACGATGTCCAGAGGTCAGACTGATGAGGATGTTCCAGAAAAGGAGATCAACTAAGATGATCTTCTTTTCTGAATTCTTTTACATTTTCAATATCTTTAAACATCATTGTGATTTTCCAGAGTAAATATGAATTTTCCTAACATTCTTCCAGAAAAATCTAAAAAAAGGAATAGTTGCTATAATTTATAGTCAAGGTGTATAGAATACATGTGTAACAAAACTGCACGTTCTGCACATATATTTCATTGTTTTTAGAAGAAATAAAAATAAAAGAAATTCATTGATTTTAGACTTTTAGCTAAATATATATGTGATTTTAATAAACATAAAGGGAATATTAAAAAAAGAATACATGTGTGCATGTGTTTTCATAGTATTTCAATTTCTTTTCTTTGGTGTAAAAGGTTTAATTTATACTGTAGTTCAAAGGTACAAAGAATAAATCCTCAACATGTGTTTTCATTTCATACCTCAGTTTCTGCACCCTTTTATTTATAGCAAAAGATATATGAAGGCAAACAGTTCACCTCAGAATTTGTCCTTTATGGTATCTTAAAAACACAAAGGTTTGAACTAGTGTTTTGAAAGACAGGTTCTGTTTCAACAATTTCCATTTTTCTAAGAATGATCATTCAAAAACTCATATGGTGTACAAGGAAGACTTTATGTAAGATATGTAAGATGGTATTCGGTAGCAGGGTCTCTGGCTTTCTCCTTTTTGATTCCCTTATTGGCAACTATTCATAACACAAATGCTTTTGTCCTTTTCTCCCTATCTCTGCCACAATAGACCAAGTAATTAACCAAGTGAAGAGGCTGTCAATTAAACACTGATACTAATCTAGGCATAAAAGCTTCTTTAGGGAACATTGGTTTTGAACATATTTTCAGCATTATCAGCATTGATTTTATTCAATCCAATTCTCATACAATCGAGTGCTCCAAATGTTTACATGCCATCCAGGCAACACTTGCAACATGAATGACCCACAATGTAGAAACAGCACTCACAAAGAATGTGCAGAGAATAAGCACTCTATTGTGCCTCTAAGGCCTGTTTTTCCGGGAATAGATGTTCCATCATTAATTAATGTCCCACATCTTTAATGATAAGATTGTCAAGGACAATTAGGGAAATGATTACAAGTGTCCTTGGCAACTGGAATGCCCTGCAGATTTTAGATTACTTTCCCTAAGTGCGGCTGAAAGGTCATTTCTTTGAAGTGTGAAGACTTAAGCATGCCTTGCATTGGTGGCATTGTGTTCAAATGTTATACTAAAAGAAGATATGTTTTCAGCCTGATTTCTTTGGCATAAATAAGATATTTAAAAATAATTATATTGTGTCATTGCTTTAGCAATTACAATCTGTAGTAAATTTGTTATCTAATAGTAAATTTTCTTGGGAATTACCAGGGTTTATTATTACCTGCTTTGCTAATCAATTTGATAAATTTATATAAGCATGCTATTCCTTAAAATAAATGCAATTTTAGCTATCAATAGCTATAAACGATTTTTCTCCTATCTCTTATTTTTACTTCAGTCTGTTGATACATTTATCCAAAGATACATCTTTGTCTAAGCAGTCACTGTAAGACCTTGGGGCTTTAAGAATAGCCTCCTTTTCCAAACCATTGTCAGAAACTGTGGAGAGTCTGCAATGTTACTCTGTAATGAGTTGGCTAATGAGTTGGCCTGCCACAGCCTCATGGATGCTGGCAGAAGACATGAGCCATGGGTCAGTACTTAGAACTTTATTCCTCAAGGCACTGCAAGCAGCAGGTGTATTACGTTCATCACCATTCTTCTTGCCTCTCAAGTCCCATAGGGTGAAAAAACAGGCCCAAGTGGATGCTGCACATACAGAGAATCACAGCTGAAGAAACTTAAGTTTGGAGAACCCTGATCTTTTATAACAGGCAGTAAGAAAACCTGTATGATCTTTGCCCCAGAGAAAGAAATTATCTTTAATGTGCTGGACAGGAAGCAAACCTGCTTGATACTTCTGTGGAAGGTACTCTACTGTCTAAGACTGTTTGCTATATGAACATCCTTGTGAAGATAAAGGTAAGCAGTGTCTCTGGTTGGAGGATATGCAGAAACATGAAAGACCCATGGAGAGTTGTCTCCCAAACCCTTTTTCTAGAAGTAAGACATTAATCATGAAAGAATATCTGGTAGAGATGTTATGTTTCAACTATAATTACCTTTGGAAGGAGGAATTCAGACTAAACATGCCCCATCCTCCTAACATTTTAATAACATTTCCCACCCATTCCTAGCCCTTTTCTCAAGCATGTTATTTCCTTCCTGATAGTAAAAGATGTGTGACATTTTCAATGATTTTTCTTTTGTACTAGCCTTAGACATATGAGTCAAGTCTAATGCTCAATCACATAAAATTATGGCTATGCATATCTATAGTTTACTTACTTCTTCCTTTTTTCTCAGCTCTGATTTTTAATTTACTTTTTATAATATATTGCATATGTTATGTATTATAAACTGCTTTAAATTATTTTGGGAAAGAAGCAGCTACATGTATTTTAAATAAATGCCAAATAATGAAAAGATTGGATAGGCCAAAATAGTTGACTACTTAAAAACATTTCAAAAACAGATAAATCACAAATAATCTCTCTAGAAGTAGTACAAAGTACTTTTTTAATATTTGTTCATAACATAGTTATTTTTCAAACTTCTTTAAAGTATTGGAAAGATAAGAATAAAGAACATTATAACAATGAATAAAACAGACCATACAATTTTAAAATTCATATTGTTTACTGGTAATAATAGTAATGTGTTTATTATATTTTAAAATATGAGAAATTTAAAGAAGAAAAATTAAATTATCCACAGCATCCCACCAGCCAAAGCTAACTTTTAAATGTAGCTTCATGTCAATTTTTATATATAAATACATTCATTACATAATCAAAATTGTATATGTATAGATTATTTACTGTTTTTTGTTTTGTCATGAGCATATTCAAACTATGCTGATATTATTTAAAAATGTAAGTTTTGAAATGGCTTCATATTTTTTTCATCATATGGCCAAACTATAATTTACTAAACATTTTCCTATGGTTTACTACTGAAGTTGTTTGTAATTTTCCCAGTAAAAATTCTGTAGCATATTACCTTGTACCCAAATATTTGTCCATATTTATGATTATGTTCTTGGGACAGAGTGAGGGTTACTTTTAAGTGTCAATTTGACTGAATTAAGAGATACCCAGAGAGTTGGTAAAGCAGCACTTATTCTCAATTCTTGCATTAATTATCCTCAATGCTTCAGTAGGCACTAAGCCCATCCACCTCTGCTAAGAGGGGAAACCAGATGGTTTGGAATTTGATTAGAATAATCAGGCTGCCCCAGGTGTGTCTCTGAAGGCATTTCTGGAGGAGATTGGCATGTGAGTCAGTGAACTGAGTTGGGGAAGATTTTCCCACATGCGGGCACCATCCAGTCAGCTGGGGTCCTGGGTGGAACAAAAAGGTGGAGGAAGGGAGAATTTTTGACCTCTCTTCTGGAGCCGGGACATTCTTCTTCTTCTGCCTTTTGATAACAGAACTGCAGGTTCTTCTTTGGGTTTTAGACTCTGGCACTCACACTAGTGGCCCCCCAGGGCTCTCAGACCTTGAGCCTCCAACTGACAGTTACACCAATTACTTCCCTGGTTCTGACGCCTTTGGACTTGGAGAAAGCTATGCCACTGTCTTCCCTGGTTCTCCAGCTTGCAGACAGCTTATCATGGGACTTCTCAGCCTCCATAAGCAAATAAGCCAATTTCCCTAATAGTTTCTCCTCTCTGTTGTGAAAGGAAAATAAAATCTAGGGACCCCAATTCACTATGCCAAAAGAAAAAAAAATTAAGCTGAAAGCTGAGTGTTGTAAGAAACTACTAATAAGAATTCTCTTGTTCCTAAGCTACAGATAAAAGCTATAGATAAAAGGCCAGATATCTCCACAGGTACTACACCATGCTCTCCTTATCTCATGTAAAGTCCTGGTTTACTGACCATGAGACAAATACGTAATTGACTGTTCCCCTACCTGCTCCTTTTCTTTTGTAACATGGAGATTCAGTAACATGACCATCGCCTCCCTCTTTACCCTCCAGCCTGCTTTTCTCCTTTTAAATAATGAAGCCCTCAAAATCATCACCGGAGAAAGGCACACACCACAGATTGTTTCTGTGATTTCTGTGGTCCTTTCTTCCAGGCACGTCCTTAACCTTGGCAAAATAAATATCTAAATTGATTGAGACCTGTCTCAGATACTTTTTGGTTTACACTATACATCTATATCTATCTTACTGGTTCAGTCTCTGGAGAACCCTGACTAAAATAGACTCCTAGAAATGCAATAACTGGGTCAATTAACTAGGTTTAGACCCTTGAGGCACATTGGCAAGCTGCTTTCTAGAAAAGTTGAATACATTTACAATTCTGCCAACTACAAATAAGAGTGCTTGTTTTACCACAAGCTGACCATCACTGAAAATTGTTTCTTTATCTCAGATTAATAAATTAAAATAAAATCTCAATGTTTTAATCACATTTATTTTGTTATGAGTGGGATTATTTTCACATGCATTTTGTGGTCTTCTGTGGTGAATCATTTAATTGTTGATTTAGCCCCTTTGTTTTCCTATAAAGAATCATGGTTTTCTTATTGATTATATGACATTGTTATTCTTAAAGACATTTTGACAGTTACAGTTATGATTAATAATTCTTTTAAAACAAAGTTTCCATTTTCTTTTGAAGTTTAATTTTTATGCTCAGAAATATGAAATGTATGCAGTCAAATGTCTTATTACTTCTTGCGTTACTTTTATGATTTTAAATTTCTTGTCAATTCTGAAATCCCTTAAATATTTTTCCAGTATACTCTTCTAGTTTTGTGGGAGTTTTATATGTTTTATATTTAAATGTTTAAAGCATCCTAGGGCTAGACTCTAAAATGTTAAAACAGCAATGAATTATTTAACCAAACTCCAGGAACAGTACAGTAGAATCCAGCACCAGGAGGGCAGCAAAAAGTGAATTGGAAATTCAAGTTCCTTTTTGCCCAGCACTGACTTCCACAGATATTAGCTTGACTTCTCCAGCTAGATTCTCACCTGTCTCTGATGTTTAAGCATTATAGGATCTAGAGTGTAAAATATGCATTTGGTGAAAAGGCAGCAACATGTGAATTGTGGTTTGGCCAAACATTCTCCAGTTATGTATCTAAATTTTGTCTCTTAACCATGTTTTCAGCCCCACTCCTAGTCTTCAACTTGTGGTTAGCTAGAGGGAATATCCCCTTACCTTCTTTTAGAGGCAGCTTCTCCCCCCACCCGTCTTCTTTACTGAGGAAACTGCATCATGAGTAGTAGATTTCTCTACTAAATTTCTTAGAAGGAGGTTGTGAGGATACTGCATTAGCATGCCTACTGTTGACTCCAGAGCCAAACTGGCTGGGCTTGAATTACATTTCCCTAATGCTGGAACTGTGTAAACTTGGGCAAGTACATTGACCTTTCATCTGATTATTGAGAGCTCCTCTGCAAAGGAATTCCACAAGGGAGACAAATATGGCATGTTCTAGATCCAACCAAAGAGGTTCATCCACAAAACTTTTCACTTGATCTCCTTGTCACCAACCTGCAAATCTTGCTATTGCCACAAATCTTCCTTATAATGCATCTAAATCATTAGCTGTTGCTCATTAAGGTACAGATTTGTACCTCAATCCAATTTTCCTTCCAGAAAAGTGAATACCCAGATATATAGTCATCTTCTAAAGTATTCAGGCTTTTGTGTGTTGGTACGGTTGGGAGGGTTATTATTTATTTATTTTTAGAGACAGAGTCTTACTCTGACTCCCAGGCCGGAGGGCAGTGGCATGGTCAGAGCTCACTGCAGCCTCAAACTCCTTGGCTCAAGCCATTCTCCTGCTGTAGCCTTCCAAGTAGCTGGGATGACAAGCATGTGCCACCATGACTGGCTAATTTTTAGTTTTGTCTTTTTTTGCAGAGACAGGGTCTCACTATGTTGCCCAGGGTAGTCTCAAACTCCTAGCTTCAAAGTGTGGGGATTATAGGCAAGAGCCACCGTGCCTGGCCTAGGATTGTGTTTCTAAAACTTTAATGTGCATACAAATCAGTTGAGATCTTGTAAAAATGAAGACAGATTTAGTAGTCCTTGGGATTCTACAATCCTACATTTCTTAAACATTTCCACGTGATGTTGCTATTGTTGATGCTGGTCTGAGGCCAGTGTTTTGAGCAGAAAGGGCCAAAATTGCCCTTTCTTGTTCATCAAGTTCTTTGATCACGATGTTTTGTGGGATGGCAAGATCATCAAAGTCCCTCAGTCTTAGCTAATAGAGCCAGAGAGTTGACAAGGCCCTGAAGCAATATGATGAAAGTATAATGATATCCCGGCCTAAAAGTTAAATGAGTTAAAATTTATAGTAATTATTTTTGGATTAGCATTAGAATTATTTTAGGTTTATTGGTATAGAAAAGATACAGTCACCATATTAGTAGCTATTTATCATGTACTGGAGTCTTCAGTGAAAACATCAGCTACAATTGAATTCACAGCCTTATTAAACCTGTGGTAACACAGCTCTTCTCTAAGATCCACCAAATATTTGACAAGGTACTGTCACCTGATATCCTCAAGATTAAGTATTGCTTTTGGTTTGCTATTTTGTTAACTAATGGGACCTCAGGGACTTCTACTTCATACTTTGTCTCATGTACTAAATGCTACTCCATATGTCAGAGAAACAGACAGGAATTTTATCAGATGTTGTAAAAAGTATATTTGAACTATACATATAGGAACTGATAAAAAAAAAAACATACAGTAGTTTCATGGACTCACTCTATCTATCTCATTAAGATAAACATGGACCAAAACTTCACTTATTGTCTGAATTCCATAAGCCTCCACTCTGAAGGGTATATTACAAGTAGCATTTTGAACTCATAGCAAATAGCTCCAAACCAATGTTCCATAATCTTCCAAAAATATATATCCTTACCCAATCCTAACCCTAACCCTCTGTACATTCTGATCCTGGAAGAAGTTCCAGATCCCTTTACGGATGACTGGGTGGAAGATTTACTGAAGTCTCTGAGTCTGTCAATTGACACAGGTCTGGAGCTGTAATTCAAGTCATAATAACTCAAGTCTGGCTTTTGTGCATCAGCCACAGAGTTCTTTTGGTTTCATAGATTAATTAAGACCTTGGAAGGATATCCATCTATTTCAGTTCTAATAATCGGTCAGCCACCACAAGAGGCCTGGTGCTTATTATGTTAACTACAGCTACCTGATCCTTGAGGTTAAGGATCAACATCATTGATCCTACTATTCCCACTGAAAATAGGGACCATATTTCAATGACAGAATCTCCTTTCATTCTAGCCTCAGAGAGCAGCACTACCGCACTTTTCTAGGCAACAGGAATTCCCCTTATCTAATGTACCTGTCCATGTCTTGATGAAGAGTGTGTCTCCTGAGCCCTATCGGGGGCCAGGATTAGAGGAGGACATAGTTGTACATGATAAATCTACCTCATCTTCCTTGTCCTTAAAATACCTAAACATTTGTATTTTGTTATTTGTATTAAGGTGAATAATGTCTGGTATATCACATTGATCCAGCTTAAGCCACTGTTGAGTTCACTTTTGGTTTACCATCTGAGCAAATAACTAAAATAATTTCTAGATCCTGAAACTTGAACACTAAATCCAAGATTCCTGGGAATTGTATTTATGTTCCATCTTATCTCATCAAGATTTCCCAGAAGCCATTCATACATGCTGCCCTGGCTTCATGCAATTTAAGTTAGAAAAATGTTTCAGTCCTTTTATAATGTAAACCTTTTCCTTTTAGGTTTGTTTGTTGTTATTAGCCCTTTGGAATATTCTGCTATTTAGCTCTTACTATGCGACTGAGGATACTAAGGGACAGTAGAGTTAGATCATAGGACAACTTGGCATTTTCTTCCAGGCTAACTACCTTGAGTTAAGACATAATAGTGGCTCTAAGCAAGGCAAGACCAGTATCTCAAACAGAGGCTACTTTTCTTAGGAATGGAAGCTCAGAGGGATTCTGGGGTCTGAGGTGCACTGACTCATCTAAGTACTTTTAAATTGGCCATTTAAAATCTCAGTGTCTATTTTTTTTCCCCAACCAAAGCCTTTATTTGTACATGATACCTAACACGACTGTAACATCAATCAACCTTATAATTCACTAACTGTGAGGTCAGACTCTGGGGCTTCAGGAAAGAATAGTCTCATTTAGGGCCAATATAAAAACTTCCTAACTATTTTTTACTTTGTCTTCAGCTCAGAATTTAAAATCTTCAGACAATTATTGTTTTCCTTTAAAGGTCTCCAATGCAATTATTAATATAGGTGAACTTAAGTTTTTTTTTTTGCAGTTATGCTTCTGCACCAAAACTTCAGTATGATGTTTCCATTCTTTTGTTCTGTAGGATTTATTTTTCTATTGGTCCAAGTAGTTTATTTCTTTTCTGTTTTCTCCAGTCTTTTTTTTTTTTTGAGATGGAGTTTTACTCTTGTCGCCCAGGCTGGAGTGCAATGGTGCGATCTTGGCTCACTGTAACCTCCACCTTCCAGGTTCAAAGGATTCTCCTGCCTCAGCCTCCCAAGTAGCTGGGATTACAGGCTCGTACCACCATGTCCAGCTAATTTTTGTATTTTTAGTAGAGACAGGATTTCACCATGTTGGCCAGGCTGATGTTAAACTCTTGACCTCTGGTGATTGGCCAACGTCGGCCTCCCAAAGTGCTGGAATTACAGGTACAAGCCACCATGGCTGGCCCTTTCTCCAGTCTTTAATTATGTTTGAATGCAGAGAAATTGATCTGGACTTAGATTTGCCAACAAATAGAGCACATGAATTCCCCCTTAGTTCTTAATCTGTACATGCAATTTGATAAACTTAACTTCTCAGATCTATAGTTAGAAAGCATATGAAATCCATAGCTCCAGCTTCACTTCCCATTGAATAGCAGTGTTTTATGTCATACAACTCTTACCCATCACTCTATCATGCTGCAATGATGCTATATATTAAAAACTGCCATTTTCAACACAGTCACTGCCATCAGGCCTCTTTCTTTGTTACCCATTGTATTAGTTTGTTCACATGCTGATAATAAAGACATACCCAAGACTGGATAATTTATAAAGGAAAGAGGTTTAATTGACTCACAGTTCCACATGGCTGGGGAGGCCTTAGAAAACTTACAATCATGTCAGAAATGGAAGCAAACACGTTCTTTTTCACGTGGTGGCAGAAAGGAGAAGTCCTTTGCAAAAGGAGGAAAAGGCCCTTAGAAAACCATCAGATATCATGAGAACTCATTCAGTAATATGAGAACGGTAGCATTGGGGGTAACTGCCCCATGATTCAATTACCTCCTACCACGTCCCTCTCATGATACATGGGGATTATGGGTGTTACAATTCCAGATGAGATTTGGGTGGAGACCCAGCTAAACCATATTACCCTTTTATATAAACTTTCTCTAACAACCTGTAATTAATCACCACCCCTACTCCACCTCCAATTTCTGCCATGTTTTCTGGGACCAAATCACTACATGAGTAAACAAAAGTAAACAAAATACTTTTTTTTCAAACCCATGTAGTAGGAAAGAAACGTATTCCAGCCACTTCAAATAGAAACTCCACGAAGCTGGCCAGTTTTACAGTTAGTATAGAATATGGTTCTCTCGGCCATGCTATAGACCAGCACTGTCCATATGGAATGTGAGCCACAAATGCAAACCACATACGTACTTTTAAATTTCCTGGTAGCCACATTCAAAATGTGCTCAATAGTCACATGTGACTGATGGCTGCAGTATTAGACTGCAGGCCCTAACAGTCAGGGAGAGATATAAAAGTCTCCATGCCTGTGTTCATCTACGGTACTATTTTTGGTGGGTGAAGCATAGGTGAACTGCCAACTGTTTTGCTAACTCTATGCCTTCTCCCCTACGGTTAGTAGAATTTCTACCCATCTTCTGGAAGTGGGTTGATTATCCATTTAATTTTCTGTGGTGAAATGATGTTTTATCTTTCTCTGTATAGCTGTAAGTGTTTTGTTGAAAACTGGTAGATGCCTACCCAGACATCATTTTAAACCCTGTCAGATAAATTAATTTTAAGCTTTATTTTTCCATTAGTATATCAGCAGCTGAGAAAAAGTCTACTCTGCATAATAAATTCAGAGTCTAATGCATGATAAGGATTCATAGTAGCAAGAAATCTCTTCCATAACTTTTGTGTTTATAACAAACGTGTGTGTGGACAGGCATCTAAGTAGTTGTTCTTATTTTTATTTTCTCTTTGTAGAGACAATGTGCAGTCATGCATCTGAAGGTTTTGCAGGAAGCTGAAAAATGTTCCCATTCTCTTCTTTTGTTTACCAAACATGCTGCTTCACAGAAAACTAAACAATCCTGAAGTTTTTGTTTCAAAAAGTGGCTATTTTACAAGAATGTGAATAGCTTAGAAAGACAAATCCTGTTCTTTTAAATGTTCAAGACTAAATAACTCTTCTTTACATTAAGTGGATAAAATTCATCCTCAAAATTTTCATTTTATTTGAAGTTGACATCTTCCTTTTTAAGAGACAAATCAATAATTTTTCTTCTGTTATAAGAATTTCTATTAAAATGAGCAAAATCCCAAAATGGAAAGAACTTGTTATATAATTAAAATAGCAAGGTCAAAATTTGAGTTTCTTGCAATGTAAAAATCCATTAATTCCTAATATTATAATTATTATAAAAAATTCAAACTACAAAATTCCAATAGTTATATCTTAACTACGAATTAAAAACTATTAACAACAGCTAAACATATATTTAACATTTTAATAACTCAGTTTAGTGTCCTTTTGAAAGATAAATTTAATAGATTAGACAAAGTTAGCTGAATCAGCTACATTATTGGTGGCTCATATATAAATTGATATAGATGTTATACATAAAAAATACTGATTTTTTTAAAATGAAAAACCATTAGTAATATCAAAATATGGTTATATTGTATACTTGTTTCATCCAGATGTAATGCCAAAAGGATGTTGATTTTTGGGGGAGGAGAAAACTTTGGAAAAGCTTATTTATTTTCTAAGTTCTTAACAACACCATGCTAACACTTCACATGGGACAGAGATACAGAATCCAGTCAATGTCTTCCATTGTTTAAGTGATGCTTAACTTTAATTTTGTAAGCAACTGGACATGTAAACCAAAAAATAGTGTTAGCTATAGTTTAAAATCTATTAGTAGTAGCCAGTATTTATGGAAAATTTGTGAGCTATAGGAAGTATTCTAAATTGTTTTCATACATGTATTAGGTTCTCAATAACCCTATTCCAGGCATACCTATTGGTCCCACTTTACAGGGGAGGAAACTGAGAGTTTACATAATAAAAGAACTTAGGTGAACTGAAACCTTCTGACACTGAATGAAATTCTCTTTCCTGTTAAATAATATTTAATCAGAAAATGGTTATAAATGATCAATAGCTAGGAATAAAGACAAAATGTATGTGTTCTCAAAGAGTAGATACACTAACAATTAAGTGGAGACTGCAAATTAAGCAATTACTTCTGATAAGTACAGTCAGGAATAACAAACCAGTGAATCTAATGAAAGTTCTAAGAAGAAGTTTGCAGGGAAGCAGCCTGCAGTTTTTCCTTTAACTTAGGAAAGCCAAAAGTCAGTGGTGAGAAACATCTGGAACCAAACAAAAGACCTAATTCTTCTGTATGCAAGGGGCTTAATTTTTCATGAGAGAAGATCTATTGTGAATAGAGGCAGCCTAAAAGAACCTGAGATCTTTCCACTGGTACAAGATCCCCTATACTGAAGAAATGTTTAATGGCTTTCATTCCTTTTCCCTTGTATAAGTTTTCCTTCAGCGCTTAACTTTGTTATGAATGTGGATATGTCTGTAATATTGTTTGTTTTAAATTGCTCCAATTGTATACTCTTCAGTTTGGACTTCTTGGAATTCTAAATATGTAAATTGCATTCCAAACAAACAGCAATACAACATTCGGAGTAAAATCTCTACATGAAGAATGAGATTAACTCATTTTAGTGAGAGATAAGTTCATTAGGACACTTTGAAGGTTGAAGGTTTTTCTACATGAAGAATGATTTTAACTCGTTTTGGTGAGATAAGTTTATTAGAACACTTTGAAGGTTGATGGAATGTCTGGGGTTAAACGTATTTTCAAGTATTTTGAATTCAACCATTTAATTTAATTTAACTCAGTGCATATTTATTGAATAACTCCTACGAACAAGACATTCTGAGGATACATATAGGCACAAGTCACAAACATTAAGAGATTCATGACTCTACAGAGTAGATGTGTCTGTTATTAAGTATAACAGAAGAAAGAATGTAGTTAGTTCTCTCAACATAGAGGAAGGATAAGTCAGTTGGTATTAGGGGACTGGGAAGTGTTCATGCTTGGAACTGCAGCAGCCGTATTGTGACTGCAAAGGAGATATTACTGATACACTGAGAATAGCAGAGCAGAAAGATAGCAAGGGCCTGTGGGTCTTTGAAGACATCCTTGAACTGCTAACCAATCCAGCAACTGCCTACCCCGGAACTTCTTGATTAGTAAGATTAAAAACTTAATTAAGACAATGCAATTTTTAGTCCATCATTCAATTCTTGCAGCTGAAATCACCCTACCTTTGGTGTTAGGGATCAGTTGACTGGGCTGTAACAATGAGTTGAACAAAACTTAGGGGTTGTAACAAGAATAGAAAGGTTGGACCAAATGCAAAAAGGTAGGCTAGAGAGGAATCCTGCAACCCCAAACATTGTGGTTTGGAGAGAAGGAAGAGATAAACACATCTGAGTTTTAAGGTCTGACTGATTGTATACATGACTGGCATCAATAGGAATATGAGAAAAAGAATAGGTTTGGGAGAAAAAGCAATAAATCTAGTTTTGATGTTGAGATACAGAACACAGAAAAAAATTCTCTTGTTAATTTTGCTAAACACTTTTGAAATAAATCATACAGTAGCTTATGATGAAATAAGAATGGCAGGCCGGGCACAGTGGCTCACACCTGTAATCCCAGCACTACGGGAGGACGAGGCGGGTAGATTACCGAGGTCAGGAGTTTGAGACCACTCTCGCCAACAAAGTGAAACCCATCTCCACTAAAATACAAAAATTAGCCAGGAGTGCTACTGGGTACCTGTAATCACAGCTACTTGGGAGGGTCCGGCTGGAAAATCACTTGAACCTGGGAGATGGAGTTTGCAGTGGGCTGAGATTGTGCCATTGCACTCCAGCCTGGGCAACAGAGCAAGAGTGAGATTCCGTCTCAGAAAAAGAAAAAAAAGAATGGCAATATTTCCAATGGAGTTAGTATGTTTTATTTACTCCATACTGAAATGACATTTATCCAAAGTTAAGTTTGATATTGCAAATAAAACTCTGGCTACTTATTTTTTTTTTTTTGAGATGGAGTTTTGCTCTCGTTGCCCAGGCTGGAGTGCAATGGCGCATTCTCGGCTCACTGCAACCTCAGCCTCCTGGGTTCAAGCGATTCTCCTGTCTCAGCCTCCCAAGTAGCTGGGATTACAGGCATGTGCCACCATGTCCAGCTAATCTTTTTGTATTTTTAGTAGAGACGGGGTTTCACCATGTTGGCCAGAATGGTCTTGATCTCTTGACCCCGTGATCCACCTGCCTCGGCCTCCCAAAGTGCTGGGATTACAGGCGTGAGCCACTGCGCCCGGCCTGGCTATTTCTTATTGGTTAAAAAAAAAGTAGATTGAATAAACATATTAATTTCTGTTTTCTCCTGAAACTTGACTAAATTGAGAGCAAAGCATAAACAAGCATCTAAATTATAAGGGCCAAGAGAATGGACACCCTCTCTCAGTAGGCTAGTGGAGCATGTTAACGAGCACAATAAGGGAATGGCTCAGGAGGATGATGTGGGGTTCTGTAATTAGGGAACTGGACACAGGAAAGGCGTGAAGGAAATTCCTAGAATGACGATGAGGGAAGCCCTAGGATGACAACAACCAGCCTAATGAGCAGCAGCCGGTACCACCTGGAACAAAGGGTGGCAAGCAGGAGGAACTTACCTGAGGAAAAAGAGATCTTTTTAAAAAGGTAAATTTATCTGCTCTCTCGTTTTCTGCTCACATGACTAGCTCTTTCTTGATCCCAATCTAACGCCTGAGGAGGCTGGGAGTCTTCCCATGTACCCGGGAAGAAGAGAAGAACTAATATGGTAAGCACCAGTAATCTTTATCATTGTTTCCGAAGTTGAATAATCAAGTTACAGCCGTATGAGCTTAGATGGAAATATGGAGGTAGCTAGCAGGAGAGTAAGCTAGGAGTTGAAGGCTATTGGACTGGGGCCTTGGAATCAGCAGTAAGGAAAAAAGAAACCAGACATTTCTGTAGAATTTATCATAATTTCCTACCAAAGAGATGTGATCTTTTAAACGCATAATGTTACAGCAATCACCTCTGCTGAAACCTATATTCAATAAATTCTATCTCTCCACTCAGCTGCCAGTAAGTCTAGTGATTCAGCTTAAATGCTGATCTCCCCTCCCTGGGCTAAATCTTAGTAAAGCAGACTAAACAATGGAGAACACAGTTCAGGGATACAGGAAGGATTTGCTCTCTGAAAACAGCTCAGCTACAGTCGCCAGTGGTGTGGTGACAAAAAACCACTTTAAGCACTTTAAATCTCTATTCAAAACCATCGTTTACTTATTTTATCACAGTGTTCTGGCAGGTGTAAGTAAGTCTGGAAAGCAAATCAGAACCAGTTTGAGTTAGATGATACTCTACTAAGTCATTGCTAGATTCTTGGAAATACAAGAAAACCAAACTGTACACAATTAAATATTAAGTTACACATGAACAGGGTCTGTTTGACTTTTTTTAAAAAATAAATAACACTTGAACAGTTGCTTCCATCTGTGAAAGTATATTAAAAGGCTGTCAAAAAGAAAAATGGAGGATTTCAAATATAAATATTGTCTGTTGATACCATTTTTGTCAACTAGATATTGAAAATTATAGAGATGGAATACATCTGAAGAGTCAACCAGTCCAACCCTCTTGATTTATAGATCAAGAGGCCCAGGGAGGAAAAGTGGCTTGTTTGAAACACAAAATTATTTATGGAAAAGCAGGGAATGGAACTCAGGCTACCTATCAATCGTCAATCTGCATGATGTGCCGGCTGCAATTGCCTGACCTATATGCTGTTGCTGAGCTGGAGAATAGGACTCCTGACAAAAAGGGCTCACAAAGGTGGACATTTCAACCAGGCAGCAGGTAAAGTGCAGAACAAGCGCTGAGTTAATGCACTGTGCACAATGGAACTGGGACTTGTGTGTCAGGAGGAAACCTCACAGGGTTTTCAAAAGGAGTAAAGTGCTTGGGAGCTTGTTTTAAAGGGTCAGAAAGCTCCTATTTTCTGTTCCTCTCCTGTGCACAGCAAAAGAACAGAAGTATTCTATTTCCGCTGTAGGTTTTTGAGTGTGAGACCAAGAAAGCTATTGATGCGAAACTGCTCTTTGGTGACACAGTGCTTCAACAAGTCATCCCCAGTGCAACCCAGGATGATGGCCATTTGCACTTCCTTTCTAGGCATCTGGCATCAGCCTCAAGAAGCCTCTCCCCATATGTGAGTTTCAAGTGTTGCCTGTATACAGGTTTTAATAAAGGAAATCAGCAGTTAGCCTTCAAGCCTAACTCTAAACTTTGGATTTCTCTTTCCTTTTATGTCCCAAAGCATATAAAAGAAAAAAAGCATTCTTCTTTGTTATGTATCAGTAGGTTCATTGCCCTTGGTCTACCAATTTCCTTTTCATTCAATAAATTATTATGTGTTCTGATATTTGCTTTAAATTTCTTGGTTGTTGGGAATGTTCCATTGTTAAGGGTTTTCCTTCACTTCCAAGGTAAACGAGCTTACCTTAGTCCATTAAGATTGTCAGTTTGTCCAAAGACCATGGACAAAGTCTGACAGGTAGTGTTTCACTCTTATCTCTGTCTGATCAGAAGAGGAAGTCCTGCTAGTCCTGCTTTAGTTTGAAACTGATTATTGTTCCCACAACTACACAAAAGGAGATGCAGTTCTTTCCACACCTGAAGGCATTTGAAGTGCAATTTGCCTGGGACTTACAAACTCTGCTAAAAGGAATGGTTGGCTGTTTTCCTAATCTGCCTGTTTACATTTGTAGGCATTAAGAATGCACAGTAAACAAGCTAAAGTGCAGAAGCTTTCACAGGTTTATTTTGGACAATAACAACCACTGGTAACAAAGAGGACAAAAATCTGTTTACAGATGTGTATTTCATCAGGCAATACCTGCTCTAAAACGGTCAGAGCCTGCCATTTCCACAAATGTGGACTAAAATGAACATATCTGAAAAAAAGATTTTCATCTTCTAGTGTAAAATACTCTGTCTTCATTTCAAAGGTGTAATGTATAGTATACAAATAAAAGATGGTAAAAATCTTAAAGTGACCGATGGTTAGAGAAATTGGTTAATGGACTTCTATTGGATTTATAAAAGGGAAAGGGTTTTGCTCTTTCTGATGCTTAGTTGGTGTTCCACTTGAACTTTGAGATGAATTAGAGTTAAATGAAGTCCCCTTCAGCACTGTGATTTTATTATTGTACACATTTCTGTTTAGATATGAGCTTTAAATATAAAAATTTGTGGAATACTTAATTAGAATCTCAGCAAATAAAGCCTTATAATCAATGTTTATATCATGCTGCACAGATGACTGTGTTGCATAGCTTCTGATCACTCCAACATTCATCAATGTTTACGTGCCACACCCTCAATGGTTCGAGATAGTTAAGTACTTGCAAGAAAGATGTTCTGCTATTTACTGTACATATATTGGAAGCTTTTAAAGACCAGGTAAATTTTTTAAAAGTTGAAATTTTGTAATGCAAACAAATTATCCTGAATTATATTTTTGTTAGAGAAGCAGTTACAGAATAGACCAAATATTTTCTAAGGAATATTCTTTAGGGATTTCCTCTAATATTTAAGCAAATATTCTGTTGAAGTTCCAAAGCTATGTACCAGAAAGTGTAGAACAATTGACCTTGGCCTGAAAAACCTTAATGGCTATGGTAACAAATCAAGCAACTCCAATATAAAAAGCTTTGATAAGGT
Source organism: Cacajao melanocephalus (assembly GCA_963573385.1). Taxonomy (NCBI): domain Eukaryota; kingdom Metazoa; phylum Chordata; class Mammalia; order Primates; family Pitheciidae; genus Cacajao; species Cacajao melanocephalus. The sequence continues at coordinate 82,226 of CAUYLG010060358.1, read as the reverse complement.
TCCTATAAACAGCTTAAATTTGGTACAGGAACATGCTTAAAAGATGAAATAGCATGTTGAATAAAGTTTGTTTAGAATTGTCCATACAAATAGTAAACTATATCTTCTTAAAACAATTATTTAGGTTTTACAGATTTTATATTAAAATCTTATTTCTAAAAGAAATAATCTATCATGTTCAGTTGCCTCTTCAGGACTCTTTATAATATTGTCACACTGACAGGTTAGAGGAAGATTTATGTCTTTGGTGTGTTAATAGCTGGAGGACTTATATTCAGTACTTCTTACTGACTTATTCATAAATTCAACAAAAATGTATTGTGAACCTACTACGTGCCAAACTATGAAATGTTCTGGGATTGCAGTAAGTAAATACAACCAATATCACCTGTGCTTCCCTTAGTGCACTGGAGGAATTGAAGATATCTGACTTGGATTTTCAGATTTTAGGATCAAAGGTTGTTTTCTCAAAGATTTACTTGTATTAATTTCTTACAAGCATATTACAAAAATGACTTTGAAGGAGAGAGATGAGTTTAATAGATTTTATTATTAAACTCAAGCTATATATGGCTCCTCTCTAAGGAGGTGGTATCTCACAATAATGAACAAATTTTGCAGAAAAATGTAAATTGTTCTAATTAATCTTGCTAATTAGGTAAAACAGGACACAGAAATTAACAAGAACGAAAGAACTGTGTATAGACCCTACGTGTTTCTGATGTAGGATGCTTGATTTATTGATTCAGATGTGCACTTTTTAGAAGCAAGATGCTTTTGAATTTTGATGGATTATTTAGATTGTGTACCTTATAGAATTAGCAAATCTAATTAAGAAACATTCAGAGTCTACAATCATCAGATGATTATCATAAAGCATTATCAGTAGAAACTACTTGATTAGTTGGAATAGAAATATTTTTAAAGTGTTTTCATTTATTCAATGGATATTTATTCACCTTCCACTATAAGCCATGTAATATACTAAGGTAATGGGAATATAAAGAGAGTCTTTCCCTCAAGGACTTTACAGATTAGTAACATTAGTAAATCTCCTTTTACAGATTAGTAAAAGGAGATTTTATCTATGTATCTATCCATTCCTACAAACATGTTTCAATAAAGTGCTATGAAAGAAATATGTACTGAGTATAAAGAAATCCAAAGTGGGTTACAATATGGGTTTGGAGCCTCACAGAAGTTACCAGTTACCTATCTTAAAAAAACAAATACTACATGTTGAACAATCAGGCTAAGATGGAACTGAGGTTCTTAGCGAAAGAATCCATGTGACTAAGATGAAGAAGATGTGAGAAGCATGTTTAGGCAATGAAAAGTAGTAAGTTTGTCTGGAAAGTAAGATTTAAATGGAATAATTAGGAATGATAGATCTGGAGGAGGTGCCAACAAACAAAAAGAGGAAGAAGAGACAAGTGCCCAATAGTCTGAGCCTCTTTATCTATTGCGACCATCATTGAAATCAAAAGCAGTGCAGATGGAGAGTCTAAGAAGCAAAGCATAAAGGAACTTCCAGGAGGCTGAAAACCTGAACAGATCTACTGTCAATATCAGTAAAATTGGTGATATAAAAATTGGACTTCATAAACTATCAGGGAAAGGGAGCCTTGGTAAACATCCAAAGCTTTCATCTGGGAACCCCAAAGGACTACTCAATAATAGTAACAGCAAATCAAAAATATAGAGAAGGCCTTAAAGACTGGAAGGTAGTCTTAAATTGGCCCAGTTCTTGCTTGAAGTAGTTTATACCTACATTAAATGCCTGCAATTAATCAAACAAAATCCTTCATGGAGGAAAATAATACCATTTAGAAGTCTAGAATTTTTTTATAAACAATATCTGAATTTTAATAAAAAATTACCAAGCAAACCAAGAGACACCAAGGAGTGAAGAAAAAGAAAACAACTGAAGCTGGTTCGCAGGCAATCCAGGTATTAGAAAATTTTATATCTATGATTAATATGGTCAAGAAAATGCCAAGAGAGATAATTTCATCAAAGAACTGCTGTTTACAAGAAAGCATCAAATGGAAATTCTAAACTGCATAAAACCAAAATTGAATTAAGAAGGCAAAAGGTGGATAAGATAGCAGATTGGTCACAGTTGCAGAGTATTCATTATCTAGAAAGTATATCAATGGAAAATATCTAGACTAAAAAATATAAAGAAAAAGAAAACACAGAAAAGATCATAAGAGACATATGAAAACTGGCAATATCATAGTCTGACAGTTTGTTTCTATTTTCTTTTTTTTCTCTTGCTGCTGTCTCTTGGTTTGCCTTGTAATTTCTATTAAAACCAAGAAATTGTATATGAAAAATTCTAGAATCTCTGAATGGTATTATTTTCCTTCAGGAAGGATTTTGTTTAATTAAAGGCAAGTAGTTAGTGTAGGTGTACATTATCTTAATCTAATGAGGGATTGAGCCAATTCAAGACGACCTTCCAGTCTCTTACGTAATGAAAAGGAAAAACATAAATATAATTGGAGCCCCAGAAAAGGAAGAGGTAGAAAAGAGTGCAGATGTAATATGTGAAGAGATTATGACCAACAATTTCCCCAAACTGAAGAAAGATGTAAAATAAAATATTCAAGAAAACTTACAAACCTCAAACATGAAAAGTATAAACAATTCATATCTAGGCACTTTATAATAGAACTTCTGAAAAAATAAAAACAAGAAAAAAGTTTTTAAAGTAGTGAGATGAAACTACATATTACCTCAAAAACAATTAATATTTCTCATAAAGCAATAGAAATCAGAAGAAAAGAAATGACATACTCAAACTGCTCTAAGAAAACACCTGCCACCATAAAGTAAAGCTGTCTTTAGAAAATGAGGATTAAATAAGGACATTTCAGGCAAATAAAAACTGAGATAATTTATTACCTACAGAGACTCTCTAAAAGAATATTAAAGGGAGTTTTTTCAGTTAAAGGGAAATGATCTCTGACTGAAGATTAAAAATGCAGAAAAAAATAAAGTATGCAAGTAGGCAAAGTTTGTTATTCTATGGGAAACTAGAATTCTGAGAGAAAATCCATAGTCTTTCTAGTGTGAAGAAGCAAGGCAAAGTTCTGGGCAACCATAGCCACTAGAAAATTAGAAAGAAATCCCATAAATGAAAAAACAAAAGAGGAGAATCCCAAATTCTATCTGTAAACTCTGCTCAGGTTTCTGAGTGACCCTTGAATCACCCATGAACCAACAAAATAATGTGTGGATAGATTCTAGATAAGACTATAAGAATTATTTTGATGTATTTCAAGGATTTGTTTTAAGATTTAGAGCTCCTTTTAGCAGTTCTTATAGTGCTGGCTTGGTAGTGGTAAATTCTATTAACATTTGTTTATCTGAAAATGACGTATCTTGTCTTATGAAGCTTAATTTTACTGGATACAAAATTCTTGGGTGATAATTGCTTTGTTTAAGGAGACTAAAAATAGGGCCCCAATTCCTAAAAATATACAACCCTCCTCGATTGAACCAGGAAGAAATAGAAACTCTGAACAGACCAATAACAAGCAGTGAGATTGAAATGGTAATTTAAAAAAAAATAGCCAACAAAAAAAGGCCAGGACCAGACAAATTCACAGCTGAATTCTATCAGACATTAAAAGAACAATTGGTACCAATTCTATTGACACTATTCCACAAAATAGAGAAAGAGGGTATCCTCCCTAAATCATTCTATGATGCCAGTATCACCCTAATACCAAAACCAGGAAAGGACATAACAAAAAAAGAAAACTACAAACCAATATACAACATGAATATAGATGCAAAAATTCTTAACAAAATACTAGCTAACCGAATACAACACCATGTCAAAAAGATAATCCACTATGATCCAGTAGGTTTCATGCCAGGGATGCAGGGATGGTTTAACATACACAAGCCAATAAATCTGATATACCACATAAACAGAATTAAAAACAAAAATCACATGATCATCTCAATGATGCAGAAAAAGCATTTGACAAAATCTAGCACTGCTTTATGATTAAAACCCTCAGCAAAATTAGCATAGAAGGGACATAACTTAAAGTAATAAAAGCCATCTGTGACAAACCCACAGCCAACATAATACTGAATGGGGAAGAGTTGAAAGCATTTCCCCCAATAACTAGACAAGACAAGGATGCCCTCTCTCACCACTTTTATTTAACATAGTACTAGAAGTCTATGGATGCCCACTTTCACAAGTATGAATAGTCAACATAGTACTTCAAGTCCCAGCCAGAGCAATCAGACAAGGGAAAGAAAGAATGGACATCCAAATTGTTCAACAGGAAGTCAAACTGTCACTGTTTGCTGATGATATAGTTGTCTACCTAGAAAATCTTAAAGACTCCTCCAAAAAGCTCCTAGAACTGTAAATGAATTCAGCAAAGTTTCAGGGTACAAAATTAACGTACACAAATCAGTGGCTCTGATATACATCAACAGCGACTAAGCTGAGAATCAAATCAAGACCTTAACCTCTTTTACAATAGCTGCAAAATAAAATAAAATACTTAGGAATTTACCTAACCAAGGAGGTGAAAGACCTCTATAAGGAAGACTACAAACACTGTTAAAAGAAATCATTGATGACACAAACAAATGAAAACACATTCCATGCTCATGAATGGGTAGAAACAATATTGTGAAAATGATCATACTGACAAAAGCAATCTAAAAATTCAATTCAATTCCCATCAAAATACAATCAGCATTCTTCAAACAACTAGAAAAAAACTACCCTAAAATTCAAATGGAACCAAAAAAAGAGCCCACAAAGCAAGACTAAGCAAAAAGAACAAATCTGGAGGCATTACATTGCCTGACTTCAAACTATCCTATAAGAGCATATTCACCAAACAGCATGGTACTGGTATAAAAATAGACACATAGACCAATGGAACAGAATAGAGAACCCAGAAATGAAGCCAGATACTTACAGTCAACTTATCTTCGACAAAGCAAAGAAAAATGTAAAGAAAAGACATTCTAGTCAACAAATGGTTCTGCAGTACTTGGCAAGCCACATGTAGAAGAATGAAACTGGATCCTCATCTCTCAGTTTATACAAAAATCAACTCAAAATGGATCAAAGACTTAAATCTAAGACCTGAAACCATAACAATTCTAGAAGATAACTTTGGAAAAACCCTTCTAGACATTGACTTAGGCAAAGACTTTATGACGAATAATCCAAAAGCAAATGAAGGAAAAACAAAGATAAATAGGTAAGATTTAATTAAACTAAAAAGCTTCTGCTCAGCATAAGGAGTAATCAGCAGAGTAAAGAGAAAACCCACAGAGTGGGAGAAAAATCTTCACAATCTATACATCCCACAAAGGACTAGTTTCCAGAATCTACAAAGAACTAAAAAAAAAATCAACAAGAAAAAAAAGAAAAAACACATAATATCATCAAAACGTGAGCTAAGGACATGAATAGACAATTCTCAAAAGAAGATACACAAACAGCTAACAAACATATAAAAAAATGTTCAACATCACTAATGACTAGGGAAATGCAAATCAAAACCACAATGTGATACCACCTTAAACCTACAAGAATGGCCATTAAAAAAAATTAAAAAGAATAGATGTTGGCATAAATGTGGTGAAAAGGTAACTTTTTTTTCCTTTTTTTCGAGATAGAATCTTATCACCCAGGCTGGAGTACAGTGGTGCAATTACAAACTCACTTCAACATCCGCCTCTGGGGTTCAAGTGATTCTCATGACTCAGTCTCCTGAGTAGCTGGGATTACAGATGTGCACCACCATGCCTGGCTAATTTTTGTATTTTTAGTATACAGGGTTTCACCATGTTGGCCAGGCTGGTCTCAAACTCCTGACCTCAGGTGATCTGCCCACCTTGGCCTTCCAAAGTGCTGGAATTACAGGTGTGAGCCACCTTGCCTGGCTGAAAAGGTAACACTTTTTCACTGCTGGTGGGAATGTAAACTAGTATAATCACTATGGAAAACAGTGTGGAGATTCCTTGAAGAACTACAAGTAGAACTATCATTTGATCCAGCAATCCCGCTACTGGGTATCTACCCAAAGGAAAAGAAGTTATCATATGAAAAAGATACTTGCAGAAATATGTTTTCAGCAGCACAATCCACAATTGCAAAACTGTAAAATTAGCCCAAATGCCCATCAATCAATGAGTGGATAAAGGAATTGTGGTATATATCAATACCATGGGATACTACAAAGCCATAAAAAGGAATGAAATAATGGCATTCACAGCAACTTAGATGGAATTGGAGACCATTATTCTAGGTGAAGTAACTCAGGAATGGAAACTCAATCATCATATGTTCTCACCCATAAGTGGGAGCTAAGCTGTGAGGACACAAAGGCATAAGAATGAATCAGTGGACTTGGGGACTTGGGAGAAAGGGTGATAGGTGGTGAGGGATAAAAGACCACACATTGGCTGGGAATGGAGGCTCATGCCTATAATCCCAGCACTTTAGGAGGCCGAGGCAGGCAGATCACTTTCCCCAACATGGGGAAACTCCATCTCTACTAAAAATACAAAAAGTTAGCTGGGTGCAATGGCATGTACCTATAATCCCAGCTATTCAGCAGGTTGAGGCATAAGAATTGCTCGAATGCGGGAAGCAGAGGTTGCAGTGAGCCAAGATTGCACCACTGTACTCCAGCCTGGGCAACAGAGCAAGACTGTCTAAAAAACAATACTACATAATTTGTATAATTACACTGCTTGGGTGATGGGTGCACCAGGATCTCAGAAATCACCATTAAAGTACTTATTCATGTAACCAAACACCACCTGTTTCCCAAAAACCTGTTGAACTAATAAATAAATAAATTACTTAAAATGTTCAAAAAGCAGTCCAGAAAGAAAAAAGAATAAGAGCTGATTTGAGATTTACACTGTGTTCCAAAAGACAGAATATGATGTTTGAGTTTAATCAGGTTAATTGTCTAATATGACGAGTAAAACAGATTTTAGAGTCTCCCCAAGATAACATTCACATTGCTATAGATACAACAGATACATCTCATTATCTACAGTACCAGGAAAATATGACCCATTCATAAGAGAAAATGTTATTAATGGAGACTAACCCTGAGATGACCCAAATGTTGGAATTAGAAGAAAAATATTTATAAGAGCAACTGTAACTGTGCTCTAAAATATAAAGGAAAGTATACTCACCATCAATGAAAGCATCAGAAATATCAGTCAAGAAATAGAAACTATTAACAAAAAAAATACTAAGGACAAATTATAAAACTCAAGAATACAATATCTAAACTAAAGAAAAACAAAAAGAAACACTGAATGAGTTTAACAGCAGAGTAAAGATGATAAGAGAAAGTAACAGAAAGAGAACACTGTTCACAGAAACCTGGATGGAACTGGACACCAGTATTCTAAGTGAAGTAACCCAGGGATGGAAAGTATACTTACAATCAGATTCAGAAAATAGAGCAATATAAATTGTCCAATCTGAAGAACAGAGAGAAAATAATTGGAAAAAAAATGAATAGCCTTCCAAAGGAGTGACGGGATGATTTCAAAAGCTCTAGCAAATGATCATTGGACTCTCAAAAAAAAAAAAAAAAAAAAAAGAGATACTGGGATGAAAAAAAAGTGGCCAAAGCCTTTTCAAATGTAGTGAAAATAATAAATTCAGAAAGTCCAGCGAACTCCAAGCAGGACAACTACAAATAAAACCATATCTAGCATCTGGGATAGTTATAGTCAAACTGCTAAATATCAAAGACAAAACTCTTGAAAGCAGCTGAAGATAAACAACACATTATACATGGGGGAACATCAATTTGAATTACCACTGTCTTCAGAAACAGTGGAGAACAGAAGACAGTACAACATCTTCAAAGTGCAGAGAGAGAAATTGCCAACCTAGAATTTTATATACAGCAAAAATATCCCTTGAGAATAAAAGCAAAATGAAGATGTTTTCAGATATAAGAAAGCTAAGAAAACTCATTACCAGAAGACCTGTCATATAAGATATAGTGAAATAAGCTCTGTAGGCTGGGAAGAACAACCAGATTATATTTTCAAGAAGGAGTGAAGCATTAGAAAGGTAGATAACTGAGAAAATAAAACATTGTGGTTCTTTTAATTTCTATATAAAACACAGGACTGTTTAAAATTAAAACATATTTGTGGATTTATAATGTATGTAGACTGAAATATATGACAACTATGGCAAAAGGTCAGAGTAAGGATAAATTGACCTATATTTTTGCAATTTCTGTTCTTTAATTGAAATAGTATATTATTAACTATAAGTAGAATGTAAAAGTAAAAAATGTATATTGTAATCCCTCTAGAAACCCATAAAATAATGCAAAGAACTTAACAATCAGTACATAAGTTGAAATGAAATTCTAAAAATTTTTCAAATTATCCCAAAGAAAGAAGAAAAGGAGAAATGGAAGTACCAAAAACAGAAGAAACAAACAGAAAACAAATAATAAAATGGTAGACATAAATCTAATCATATTAGTAATTGTGATAAATGCAAATGGACTGCACACTCCACTTAACAGGCGGAGATTATCAAAATAGACTTTAAAAACCCACTATACACTGCCTAGATGAGACACTTTATAATAACACATCTAGGTTGGAAGTTAATATAAAAAAATACCTTGCAAATTGAAGGCATCAGAAAACTAGAGAGACTATATTAATATCAGGTATTATAGACTTCAAGACAAATAGTATTACCAACAATAAAAAGGGATATTTCATGATGATTGAAATTTCAACTTACCAGGAAGATATAATAATATGCATGTGCTCAACAACAGAAATGCAAAATACATAAAGCAAAAAAGACAGAATTAAGGGAAGAAATAAATAATTCCACAATCATAGTTGGAGATTTTAATATTCCTTTATCGGCAATTGTTGAGTGACTAAAACAAAAAAATCAGTAAGGCCATAGATAATTCAATCAACAGTATTAACTTGACCTGAGTAGTGTTTATAGAATGCTATACCCAGTGACCTTTATAAGTGTTCATAATGTTTTATTTCTTTATTTGAATAGCAGCTACATGAGTGTGTTCACTTTGTTAAAATTCATTGAGTTGTACAATTATGGTGTACTTGTATGTTTTATAATTTGATTTCTTAAGACTTTATACACTGGCAGCAACATACAGAATGAATTGGTAGGAAAAAAATAGCATTGGAAGCAGGAGGGCCGATAGGAATGTTATTCCAGCAGATCATGTGAGAGATGAAGGAATCAAATCTGTGCAGATACTGAGGGAGGTAAAACTGACAACATGTTTTAACCCATTCAGTGTGGGAGGTGTCAGCAAGGGGAGAACCAAAGATGACCTTAGGGCTTCAGACTTGAGAGATATGTCAGTTTTGGGCTGTTCCCAATGCGGAGAATGCAAGAGGAGAGCAGTTTGCGCAGTGATATTGATCACTCTGAATTACCAAAGTCATTCATTAGATTAACTCCTTATTTTGATTGTTTCCAGGTCCATTATGCTATTTATAACTTCTGCCCAGTTTTCAGAAACTGAATACAGAATGAAAGATTAAAATATATTTCAGAGTTGAATGATTGATAATCCATGCCAAAAATGTTTATTACCTTATTCTTACTATCATTTACTAACTTTCCCATATATTTTGCAATACTTTATACAATTTATTTCTACCAGTCATGGAACAATTAAAGATTCACTTATAAGCAATATTGGATATAAAGAAAGTGAGAAGAAAATGTAAAATCTAAGAAAGACTGTTTTATATCTATAGTTCCTTTCCTAAACACAGAATTAGAAATATGTCCAAAGGATGATTTCTTGGAAAAAGCTACACAAGTGAATAATTTGCCTTTTTGAGACATAATTTTAAAACAAACAACAAAAAGAGTTTAAGAATACAAACTTGTAGTTAAATCACTTTCTTGGTCTTAAAGAGTCATCTTTTTAATGGAAAAAATTATAGAAAATGATCATCTCTTAAGCATAACGTATATAAAGTATTTGAAGTAATAAGTAAGCAGAAACTATAAACATAATTAAAGCCTTGGGTTTGGGCTTGTTCTGCATTCTTTCAAACAGTAATTTATTATAAGAATCTTTTCTCTCACTAATGAATGTCATTTTTCTTTGAATGAAATGATTTTAATAAATTATTGGTAACCTATTTTTCAGAACACTTCCCATCCTATTCCAAAGACATAATTTTTTAAATTCTGAAAGCAGCACATAACAATTCACATAAACATAGACCCCCAGGGACAAAGTGCAAAAATATATTAGGAGAGAACTGCAAGGACATATCAAGCACACAGTGCCTTTGAATAGAGAAATAGACGCTCTCTTCACAAAGAACCGAGGGGATCTATTTGTGGTTTCATATACACATTTTGAAAGCCCCCAATTGTGGTTTCAGTATCAAAATAATGAAGTGTCAATGGCATTTCTCCTCACAGTGAAGAATTAATTAAACAACCTCTATAATGATCCGGCTTTTATTAGTGTTATTTCTGACACGAGACCCTTTTACCTTGGTTCTGAATTACGTGAATCCTTGTGAATGCTTTTGTTATAAATACTCATCTTGCTTCCCCATGTGTGATATGAGTTTCTATGATCATAGGATCACAATTATCCTATTACCCCTTTCGGAGAATTTGTATAGCTCCTTTAATAAGAGAAACTCAAAGCGTTTTGCAAATACACCATTTACCCCAGCCAATATGAATCACTGCCCTTATTTTAGAAGAATAGCATTACCACCTTTCAGACAAATTGTTAGGCAAAGGAAAATCTTAAATCATACCTAAGGACAAGCTACAAGGACAGCAGGAGGGCTAAATTCTTTTAATCAGGTAATCAAAAAATCAAGTAATATCTCCATGATCAAATATGCCTTGCTTTATGTAATACATGGGTTACTTTAAAGATTCTTAAAAATGAATTGTTTTCAAGTTCAAATCAAACTTTAATCATTTTAAAGACTGATTCCATAGCAAGATCTTGTTAATTACAAGATTCATTGAATTTTCAAAAGGAAAAATAAAATACATAGAATGCATTTTAGAGAAAAATTACTTTAAATATGCGAGGGAAGACCCACATTTGTAATTTGTCTGAAACACTGTACAAGAGTCACACAATCAAACAGTTATAGAAGCAGGCAGGAAATGTAACCAGGTAGAATGAGGTTGGGTATAAGGCAATAAGTGCACAGGGAGGATCACTCAGGCCCACATGCAAGGGCATGCCCCTTTAAAGGAGCACCTAACTGCTGATCAGCTCTCAAATGGTCTGTGCAGGGCATCTGTGAAGGCAAGCTTATTTTACAGTATCTCCTGACTTTAAAGTGAGTTTCTGTAAATTTTCCTGATGTCCTAGATCAAAATCTTCTAAAATCTTGGACAGACCAGACAAGATATGCTGACTAAATTATAGCTGTAGGGAACAAAATTGTAATCTTTATATAGTAACACAGTCTGAAAAATGCAGCCACTCAGAAGTTAACCTTAAGGTAATGACAATGAAAAGAAATCCCAAGAGGTCATAGGCCCAGATCTTCTATGTAAGCAAGTCTCCATCAAAAGTATTGAAGATGCTTATTTGCCCAATGAATATTCACTGTAACTGTCAACTCATGTCATGCATTATGCTAAGTAGAAGAGATACGACATTGAACAGAATGTAGTCCTTCTTTTGAGGAGGTTGGGGGATAGAAGTCATTCTCTGCCAGTTTTATGTTTTACGTTTTATATTTTCAAGTGGCATGTGGGAGCTCTATTAATGTAATACTCCTGGCTTCTGGTCCCATTCCCTTACTCTCCTCTCTCAGGATGTAAGAATGACTTCTCTGATTAGAGAGCTTTTAAAAAGGACCTGGAGGTATATAGGTTGGTGCTATGGTCTGAATATTTATGTCCTCCCCAAATTCATCTGTTAAAATCAAATCCCCAAAGTGATCGTATTTGGAGGTGGGACTTTGGAAAGTGATTAGGTATGAAGGTGAAGCCCTCACTAATGAGATGAGTACCGTTGTAAAAGAGGCCCCAGAGAGAGCCTTTGCCCCAACCACTATATGAGGACAAGGCGAGATGGCATCATCTATCAATCAGGAAGTAGGCCCTCACCAGGTACCAAATCTGTGGGAGCCTTGATTTTGGGCTTTCCAGTATTCAGCCTCCAGCCTCCAGCCTCCAGAATTGTGAGAAATAAATCTGTGCTGTGTATAGGCCACCAGTCTGTAGTATTTTGTTTCAGCAGCCCACACAGGTGAAGACAGTTGGCTTCTCCTCTGTCTTAGGTGTTCAGCTTCCAACTATCATCATCTGATCTTCGCCTGACAGGATGCATGGCATTTTGAATATAACCAGTTCAAGGGAGAGTTTGTCCCATTTGTTCTCATATAAGCCATGCTCTCCAATATGGTTTTAAAGGTTAAAAATTGAGGACAGAAATGTTTGACTCATCTGTCTCCTTTTCTCTGTGGTCCCAAGCTGAGGTGGGATAAACGCATGTTAACTGCTGAGTTTAATCAAAATCTCAACAATTCCTCTAGAACATAAATGGTAGCAGACAATGCTGATCACTGTGGTCAGGAAAATATGTTATGAGAACACATAGAAGAGGGACCTTAACCAGGATTCAGAGAGTCAGAAAAGTTCTATTGCAAAAACCATGAAGAATAATTTGTATGTTTATCCAGTTTAAGGCGCAAGGAAGTGTGCAAAAACAGTGTTCTTGGAAGAGGAAACATTATGCATAGAGGCACTGGGGTCAGCATGGCAGAATGGAGGAACCAACAATAGCTCAATAGAGCAAGAATGTAGAGAACAGGAAAGGAGAGGAAAAGGAGTGAGGCTGGAAGAACCAGTTTTATAGGATCCTATAAGTCATATGTAGGAATCTAGCTTTCTGAGGAAAATGAGGGATGCCTCTGAAGAGTTTTAGTTGAAAAGTCTCATAGTTAGATTTGTAGTTTTTCTTAGTCTGTTTGAGCTCTTACAACAAAAATCCATAAACTGGGTGGCTTATAAATAACAAACATGTACATCATCACGTGGTGGAAGGAGAAAGCAAGCTCCTTTGGGCCTCCTTTACAGAGGCACGAATCCCATTTATGGGGACTCTACCCTCTTGACCCAATCATCTCCTAAAGGATCTACCTCTTCATACTATTTGCACAGGGGATTTGATTTCAACGTATGAATTTTACAGGGATGCAAACATTCAGATGATAGCATATTTTTAAAAACAGTCTAAAAAAAGGAAATATCACCCTGCCCACAATGTTATAAATGGGTTGCAAGTAGCAAGCCTGGAGAGAGATGGACTAATTATTATTTCAAGAACCTAGGCAATAAGTGAAGGTTCCTATTCCAGGAATAAAGAAGATAGATTCAAGAGGTATACAGGAGAATTAATCATCAGGTCTCAGGTGAACTTATGACCTCACAACAGAAAGGTCCTAAGATCCAAGTAACGTCCCCACACTGCCCCCAGTCCCCTGTTGCTAGCACTCAACTTGCCTCCAATGCTAAAGCCAGCAGATAGTCTAACTCAAAATCTGGTCTCTCTAAGCTTGGTCAGAGCTGGTAACACACCTGGACTGACAGCCTTCCTCAGGGCTCTCAGTGGTGCTGTGAACACTTGAGTCTCTTGCACCTCCTTCTCAGGCATCCTAGGCTGGATAGTCCACCCCAGTGTCTGCTGTGGGTCTCATTAGCCTGCACCATGACCAGCCAAGGACTCCCAGCTTAACTCTTTCTTGGTCTTCCTGGGGCAAGATGTGCACTGGAGTGGGAGGAAGTTTTATTTTTCATCCATATCACCCAATTATTCAGAGTGGCCAAAAAGTGAGGTTCACAGCCCATTAAAATCACACTCCATCTAACTTATTTAACGCTTCTTCAATTCAGAAATCTGAACATACCTCTATTGGCTTTGTTCATTTCTGACTCATCTTCAGTGTTCTTTGATAAGACTGGGATTCCTTCAGTTCCTCTTCCTACACAGGTCTCCTTTATGTAAACTCTATGGTCTAGTCCACCAAATCTGGCTTTCAAAATAAAACTGTCAAGCATCTAATCTCGTTGGTCAGGATTTGAGGAAGACTGAAGGTGGAACAAGTTTTAAGGGGGGAAACAATCAATCAATTATAATAGTGACCAACATTTATTGAATGCTTATCATAAGCCTGTTGAGCACTGTTCTAAGTGCTTTTAGATTTAATATCTTCAATCATTACAATAACTCTAGCATATTTCCCATGGCAGAAGAAATTGAAGAGATAAAGAATTATGAAAGAGGTCTAGGGTTACATAGCTACTAAGTGGGAGAGCTGGGATTTGAAACCAGACATTATGGATCCAGAGCTCACATTCTTTGCAAAAATATATATATATATTTTTAGTGTGATATAATTCAAGCTAAGATAAAAATTATTTCCATAATGTTAGAGTTGTTAGTGTTTCAAATGCTGCTAATCAGTTAAACTAGATAAGGACTGTAAAGAGGTCATTTGATTTGTGTAAGAAAGTGACTGCTGACCTTGGTGTTTTTGTTTGCGGGAGAAGGAAAGCAGTTACAGGGGTTGAAGATAAGTGAGAATTGGGAAATTGAAGAAGAAACTGCACTACTTTTCACAGGGAGTAGTTACAGATACACTTAGAGTTGAGGGAGGGTTTTTGTTTTGTTTTTTAACTTAGGAGAAAATTGGCCACACTTAAATACCGACAGGGAAAGAACCTGGTAGATAGAAAGGTTATACAAGGTTAGAGGGGGATGTGAGGAAACTCCTTATACCTCATCAGAAGCAGCGATTTCAGGAGAGGCTCTCTTTGTTAGTTTTGGGGCTGATAGCAAACAGTAGGACATAAATGTGAGGATATGAAGGATATGAAAGCAAATCCAAAATTTAGTGGTGGCTTTCCTCAGAACTGGTTAGCCAAGACCCAGAAGCTCATCATGAGAACGATACAACTTATTGTTTTTTTTTTCTTTTTGTTTTTTTTTTTAAAGAAAAAGCAATGACAAGAAAAAACACCTAGTTGGCAGACCAGCATCTGCATCCTCTTGTCCTTCAATAAGTACAAGCCAAGAGGATTTAGAAATACACATAAGAGTTTCCATTTGATAAAATACAAAGTTCAAGGCAACCTTTGCTTTTAAAAGTTGTTTTCATGTTATGAAAGATCTAAGGCTCTTAAACCTAGTGGCAATATGCAAGGGAAAGGAAACCACATAAGTATTGTTATAGTTCTACTAATGGAAGCATTGTTCAAAGCAAGTGCAGTGGGTAGCGCTCCCTGATTCTCCTCCCAAAGCAGCGTTTACGAGAGAGAAAAAAACATTGGTGTTTATCTACAGTGGGCAAATGCTACTACATTTTAGCAAGACTTTATTGAAAATTCCTCTAGTTTTTCTTTTCTTACCGCCTAAGGCATGCTGTTTGTCAGAATTATTTTTCTATTTTAGCTGGGTGGTGATTTTAAAACACTGGCAATGTGTTATAATGATCTACTATAAGCATAATACGTAAAATAAGCCAGGTATAATATAATTTATAATGACTTCTCCATCAGGTTATTATCTGAGTTATTCATGTTACTTTTAGCATCGACTGCCTTGTATTCTAAATATGTATGTACTTTTTCTGGAAAATCTATTTGTCTGTATGTCCTACTCTATCCATATTTTACATAGACTAGAAATATAACCATAAGTTTAGTGAATAAATTACTTATTTTCAAAAAAGTCTGCTAAATAAACCTAATAAAATTGTTTTGCTATTTAAAAAAAAACTTCCAGGCAGAAATCTTAGCCAGGAAGGAAAAAACTTTCCTAGTAGTTTCCGCAGAAATTGCACAATTTTCCCTGCCAAATGCTACTCTCATTCTAAGATTGTCTCCATGTTTGTCTGTTTATATAAATGTGATTCTTGTCTTTCTCAAGTTGCAGTCTTGGAGTTTAACATTTTGTATAAATTTTAGATCAAGGATAATTGTCTAATGGCAACCACATCTGCCATGGGTTGAGCCCCACATTATCTCAGGAAGAGCCTGTCCACTAAATTCAGTGCTTTGGGGCCTGCCTTGTAGCTGCTACCTGTTAGTATAAAGAGCATGAGGAATTCAAGGTCTGCAGTTGAGGTAAGTGCTTCTAACAATTTTGGACAGCTTAAAGGAGAACAGCAAACCATCTTTTCAATTCAAGAAATAGAGTGAGACCTAAGGACTTCTCATGTTCCTGACTTAAAAAAAACCACCTAATCTTTTCCTAATATATGGCTAAAGGAGCAAAAACAAAAATCCAAATTTTAACCTGGGTGTCATCAGGGGTATCCGATACATGCTATTTTGCTGTACTTGAATGTGTTTCCCTCACTCGCTATTTTGCTGTACTTGAATGTGGATAATAAACGATTTGGTTTTCAGGTGGGAAATGAATGGCACAAACTGAGTAATTTGAGAATTTAATAAAGGGTTATGTGCAGGCTGAAGAGAAAACCACAATACCACAGCATTTGTAAGAACTGGGTGCTATTACCCTCAGAAACCTGAGGATGTGCAGCGATAGAGAAGTTATCAGAACACAGAGACAGAAAGGACTACCAGATAGGAGCAGCAGGTTTTGGTAAAAATGATGCAGCCAACTCTCAGTGTCCTCATGGGAAGGGACTAGGGGAGTGAGCAAATGCTCTGACCTCATTGTTTTGTCACCTATCTACTCCTAACACCCCAGTTTGTCCAGACCAATTTGTAAGTCATTGGACAAGGAAACTTATTAATGCATGTCAAAGTCTCAGGATATAAGGCAGGGTGGAGAAGGCATTTAGGCCAGAGATATTTAAAAGCTAAAAACTGCATATCTCTAAATCTATCAATTTGATGCACATAAATTATAGAAGATATGTTAAGTATATGTGTTAGTGAAAACAGTTGCAACTCTTTGCAGAAGGTGGAGATTAGGTTCCATTATCTGTTACCAGCTTCATGGGTGGAGGAAGCTAAGACAGCAGCGAGGGTACATGGGCAGCAGCAGCAGGCATTCCTGACTTCCGTATTACAGCCATGATGTTCCTACTGTACCTCAAGCCAAAAGTCATAATTTCCACTCCTCTAATGATTTCTTTTTCTACTTAAAATAGCTATAGTCGTTTCCATTTTTTGAATTAAACTTTGACGTCAAATTACAGGCCGATGTGAAAGCATTGTAATGTACTCATCTCAAGGAGTTTTCATGTATATATTACTTTCGCACCTTGTTTTAAGTCTTTTCAGTTGAGTTATATCCATGAATGCCCCAGAGGGCCTATTATTAAATCAGAGACTTGAAAAGAAGGCTCATACACCAAATTAGCATCTGGACAATTTCTAATAGTTTATGTGAGTGGTTTATGTTTACCTGGTCTTAACTGTGGCTTATTCTATATGAATGTGATAGATATTTTCATTAAATGTGAGGGAAAATATAATAATGAGTTTGAGAGAGAGGACTGTTGGCATAAATTTATAATGCATTACTTATTTACTCATTCTTTATGTCCCTTGAGAGGGACCAGAATGTACACATGTTCTTCTCTGGGGTCTCAAATACACATTGGCAGGGGGGAAACCAGTATTTCTAAGAAACTTTTTAATTAGTTATTTGTTGTATGTCAGGAAATGCTGGTAAGAGACAATAAAGTTGAAATGAGCTCTCTGATTACCATGAAGATTGGAAAGTCACAGAATGGCAGAAACAAAACAGTGTCACGTATCCTACAGCAGCTAAGTTAGTTTGGTACCACAGTAGATAGAAAAGCCAGTGCAGGTATCAAAATTTACTGGTCTTGAGAAATCTTTATTGTTGGTGAATTGATAATCTCAGTAAAGTTATATTTATGATGTATAATAAAACAAATAAAATCTTCCTAGTCTGATGAAGAAAAACCATTCCTAAATGAGTCAATATATAATCCCAGTACCATTTGAATAAGAAAAGGAGGCTATGTATCCTTGAGAAAGGTCCCTTAAATTCTGTCACAAGAGAGCTATAAATATATATTTTCATCTTGCTGAAATGGATCTGCAGCCATCTATCAAGGTAACTGAGTACTAGGAAACAGGGCAATATAAATACCCTTTCAGGAATATTATATACTGGCTCGGCTCGGAACTGATATGAGTCCCTAAATGTCATTGCAGTTTACCAGTCAGAGTGTGATCAATAAAAGACAAAATAAATGGAATTTCAACTTGAGTATGCTTAATAGAAACATAATTCTTCATGGTAGGCCCAATAGAAACCTAATCCTTTCCCAAAGTTATTTACCTAGTGTCTAAGCATGTTGTTGCAATGGAAATACTCATCAATTTTCTAGAATTCTCACATTACTGCCCCAACTGTTATGGTACAAAATGCAAAATGGAAGACTGTGAAATGACTGTGTCATACTAAAATTGCAACTCAAAGCAATGTCCCAGCCCAGCCCTGGGGTAATTTCAGACTTAAAAACCACTACTTAACAGTTCAAAGATTTAGAGATTATAAGCTACATGTCTATATTACTCTATAGTTTACCAAGTGCAGAAGACAGATGGATATGTACAATGGTTTATTATATACTTAACAGCTTACTCAGTGATTAGTTTGTAGTTCCAGGTATGTCATCCTTCCTGGAACAAATCATTTCAGAACCTGTCATCTAACGTATACTTATTGATTTGATAAAGGATTTTCTCTAGTCTAATATTCAGAAAACACCAAACTCTGTTTCTTTCACCTGGTCAGGGAACCAGCAAATCTTCACTGTTCTGAGTCAGGACAACATCAACTGTCCACATCTCTGACAGAATTTAATCCATTGGTACTTTAACCATGTCACTGAGTATCTCTCAAGATATAACAGTTGTTACTGAAGTGATAGCAAAAAAAGGTTATGGTCACTCTTTTGTGGTCTGCTGCCTGTCTGATCCATTACATCTGAGAAGTATGCTCAGCAAATTGATGAGATACACCTAAAACTGCAACACTTGCAGCCAGCATTGGTCAACAGAAAGGGCCCAGTTATTCTCCATGACAACACCCAACCGCATGTCACACAACCAACGCTTCAAAAGTCAAACAAATTGGACTTTGAAGTTTTGCATCATCTGCCATATTCAGCTGACCTCTCACCAACCACCACTTCTTCAAGCATCTTGACAACTTTTTGTAGGAAAAATGCTTCTATAACCAGCAGGATGCAGAAAATGCTTTCCAAGAGTTCACTGAATCCCAAAGCATGGATTTTTACACTACAGGAATAAACAAACTTATTGCTCATTGGCAAAAATGTGTTGATTGAAATGGTTCCTATTTTGATTACTAAAGATATGTTTAGGCCTAGGTATAGTAATTTAAAATTCACGGTCCAAAACTTCAATTACTTCAGCAACAACCTGATATTATCTCAATAGGATTTAAAGAATAGAAAATAAAAATATCTTTTTTTTTTTTTATAACTCATGTGAGTGTTAGGGCAGCGACTCGAAGTATGGCCCAGTTTGCAAATTTTCTGTCACTGGTCCACAATAAGATAAGAGTTCAGAAAAGTTTATAACAATTGACAATGATGCAACAGCTAAGCATAAAATAAGTGGACCTGTCTTGTTGAGTTGATATTTCAGTGTATGGCAGATTGGAAGTAAAAATAAAAACTATTTCACTACAGACCATTTTGAAGCATTGTGCTAGAGAGTAGAAAATTAACTTCACAAACCCCTCTAGGGCCTACTTAAGTGAAGTTTCCAGAATCCAGCTCTGAGACATGTTGGGGTATTACCTACAAAACAGAGAACACATTTTTATTCCTTTCTGCCTGTGTTTACAGTTGGTAAAAATCACAACAGGTGACAATATTTATTGGATTTTAGAGATAATCATACACTAACTCAGGCAAACTTTTCTTGGTGTATTAATTGAATGATGGAAAACTACTAGATTTGAGGGGCTCCAGAGCAGAAAAATGGGTCAACCAACTTGGCCAGAAATAGTGCAAGAAGGTCTGCCACTTGGCCTACTCTAACCCAGTAGATCTAATTTTGCCCTAGTGGAAGCAATCCAGGATGCTATACAGGGATAGTGACAAGACCTAGGATTTTAGAGCAAAGCTATACCCCCTACAAAAAAAAATTTATATTTAAGAAACAGTTCTTAGCTCTTTACTGACCAAAACACTCATTATGGGAACATCAGATACACAAATTCATCATAAAGTCAGAGGTGCCCAGAAACACTTTATTATCAAGTTGAAGCAGCAAGAATAGTCAGGCAGGTGAAGGATTTAAAAAAAAAATAAAACAAAACAAAATTGCCTATCATTGCTGTATTGCCACTCCTTCCTCAAGCTACAATTTTGGCCTTTTTAGGAAAGTTCCTAACTCCAGTAAATTAAAGAGGACAAAGATGTCTTTATATAAGCTTCTGTAAAATATTCTCAATTCAGCCAAACTGGACTTCTGTGACATTATAGCCTTCTTTGAGGAAAGAAATGAAGATATTGAAAGACAAAAAAGAAGAGAAATCATCTCTGGGGAAGAAATTCAAGAATAAATCTCTTTGTCTATACTGCCAGGCAGGAAAGGTAACCAGAAATAAGAATCTGCATTCAGTTGATGAACTTGGGCTAGTAGAGTTCGTCTCTACTAGCCAGATGGTCATGGACCTAGAAGAAGAGTATCATGGAAGTTTGGGTAAAATGTATATGGATCGTTCTTTTGGAATAGTATTTGAGGACATAATTGTTTCATGTAAATCCTCCTTAAAGTCCTTTTCTATTGAGGAACACTTTAATGCACACCACTGTAATGAGATTTCAGATGAGATGACTTTCTCTGTACATGTCAGTTAGTATCTTTCCTAGGCTCTTTGGTGCTTGCTCAATAGGATCATATATATAGTGATCATGGGCCCAATAATATGAATCTACCCTTCTCCAGGAGGATCTGGATAATGACCCAGTGAGTGCACTATTTCCAACAGCAGGCATCCAATTTTGATGTCAGACTAAAGGAGACAGACAACTCAGCTCCCTGGTTGGCTGCAACTACTGCTGATGTCCAATTTTCTACTCCTGCTGGACTGTTCTTGAAGGTGGCAATTTGTTCTCACTGGAATAAACCTGCATTCAGGATCTGGATTTATATTCCCCACTCATCATTTTCTATTAGGGACACTATCTGTGTACTTCCAGAATGCCTATATATCACCATGGTGGCCTACCTAATTTAGCTTTCAATTTACAATGAAAGAAGTATAGAAATAGCCTGACATCCACTGAATTTATTCATCTTATGTACCATGTCACCCAGAATTGGCTACCCTAAAAAAATGGAGGAATGATCTATTGAAACCTCACTTATTTTGCCTCCTGGAAGATAATGTCTTGTGAGATTGTGGGTGTTCTATAGGATACAGGATATTCTCTGAGGTAGCCACACACAAAAGCATCCTCTTCCCCTGATTCATGCTCTAGGAAAACGTATGATTCTGTTTCCGTCATAGTCAGAATATATCAATCCAAGAAACAAGGGTACAAGTAGGAATAACAATTCCCAAGGTTAGACCTAATGATCACCCTTACAAAATTTGTGCTATCCTATCTCCGTCTACAGCCTTTGATAAAGAAATAAATGTTTCCCCCAAGAGACCCT
The DNA here is from genome assembly GCA_963573385.1 of Cacajao melanocephalus. Classification (NCBI taxonomy): domain Eukaryota; kingdom Metazoa; phylum Chordata; class Mammalia; order Primates; family Pitheciidae; genus Cacajao; species Cacajao melanocephalus. The sequence continues at coordinate 60,514 of CAUYLG010060358.1, read as the reverse complement.
CAAAAAAAAATTCTGCTAAACTAGCAGATGAGATTTCCAGCTAGCTTTTTATACCTCCTCATGGCACTAGGAAAAAATAAATAAATAAAAGGGTGAGGTTATAGTGCAGGCAAGAGTGATTTATCCTGATTGTTAAGAAATAGAGTTGCTTCTTCCTGATGGCAGCAAAGAAATGAATGGAACTTAATGGCGGATTGCAAATCCATGTGACTAGAACCATCAAGGGCTCAGATGCTGTAGGTATGATGATGGGTGACTTCAGGAGGTAAGGAACTCCATCTATCGGAATTTTAAGCTGAAGGAAAAAAGAATATGAGTGGTAATAGATAAAGGATAGTTTTGAACCTGTGTTCCTATTAAGATTAGAGTTTGCACCTATATGCTTCCTTGCTGTGCATTTATCAATTTTTATTCAAAAAATTTCATAAATTTCTATTTTCATTTCTCTTTATTCCTTCCGTCTTGTTTTTAGAATTTATTGTGGGTTGCTGAGTTTACATTTTATTGTATAATTTGCAGAACATGAGGGCAGAATGAGACAGAACTCAAGAGAAGATGACATCACCCCAAAACCCTGAACATGGAGTTGGATGCAGCAAAGCATGGACCTTTGGGTTATTTCACTTTGGGCAGGGAAGAGTATAAGGCTTATAGTAGTGGGAGTATTTTTTTGTGTGTCTGAAAGTAAAAATATGGGCAGGTGAACAAACGTGTATTTTATATAAACATGGTAGTGACCATTTGTGATTTTTATACCTGCCACACATTCACACTACTTTTTAGATGTAGTCTCTCACTGTATACATTTTTTTGTGGAAGGTGAAAGACAGAGATAGGTTTTCTTCTCTGTTTTCTGGTAGACAAGAAATAGGCGCAAAACTATGACTTGATCAATCAGACATTCCTACATTAGGACTTTGAATTTTCTTCTTTTTTTTAAATTATACTTTAAGTTCTGGGGCACATGTGCAGAAAGTGTAGGTTTGGTACATAGATATACATGTGCCGTGGTGGTTTGCTACACTCCATCAACATGTCATCTGCATTAGGTATTTGTCCTAATGCTGTCCCTCTCCTACCCCACCCCCACTCCCCAACAGGCCCCAGTGTGTGATGTTACCCTCCCTGTGTCCATGTATTCTCATTGTTCAACTCCCTGTGTCTATGTGTTCTCCTTGTTCTTATGAGTGAGAACATGTGGTGTTTGGTTTTCTGTTGTGTTAGTTTGCTGAGAATGATTTTTCCAGCTTCATCCATGTCCCTGCAAAGGACATGAACTCATCCCTTTTTATGGCTGCATAGTATTCCATAGCATATATGTGCCACATTTTCTTTATCCTGTCTATCATTGATAGGCATTTGGGTTGGTTCCAAGTTTTTGCTATTGTCAGTAGTGCTGCAGTAAACATGCATGTGCATGTGTCTTTATAGTAGAATAATTCATAATCCTTTGGGTATATATTCAGTAATGAGATTGATGGGTCAAATGATATTTCTAGTTCTAGATCCTTGAGGAATCATGACACAGTCTTCCACAATGGTTAAACTAATTTACACTCCCACCAACAGTGTAAAAGCGTTCCTATTTCTCCACATCCTCTCCAGCATCTGTTTTTTCCTGACTTTCTAATGATCGCCATTCTAACTGGCATGAGATGGTATCTCAATGTGGTTTTGATTTGCATTTCTCTAATGACCAGTGATGATGAGCTTTTTTTCATATGTTTGTTGGCTGCATAAATGTCTTTTTTTGAGATGTGTCTGTTCATATCCTTCACCCACTTTTTGATGGAGTTGTTTATTTTTTTCTCATAGATGTGTTTAAATCCTTGTAGACTCTGGATTCGTCCTTTGTTAAGGTGGATAGGTTGCAAAAATTCTCTCCCATTCTGTTGGTTGCCTGTTCTCTCTGATGATAGCTTCTTTTGCTGTGCAGAAGTTATTTGTTTAATTAGATCCCATTTGTCTATTTTTGCTTTTGTTGCCATTGCTTTTGGTGTTTTAGTCATGAAGTCTTTGACCATGTCTATGTCCTGAATAGTATTGCCTAGGTTTTCTTCTAGGGTTTTTATGGTTTTAGGTTTTATGTTTAAGTCTTTAATCCATCTTAAATTAATTTTTGTATAAGGTGCAAGAAAAGGATCCAGTTTCAGCTTTCTGCATATGGCTAGCCAGTTTTCCCAATACCATTTATTAAATAGGGAATCCTTTCCCCATTGCTTGTTTTTGTTGGAGTTGTCAAAGATCAGATGTTGTAGGCATGTGCATTATTACTGAGATCTCTGTTCTGTTCCACTGGTCTATATATCTGCTTTGGTACCAGTATCGTGCTGTTTTGGTTACTGTAGCCTTGTAGTATAGTTTGAAGTCAGGTAGCATGGTGCCTCCAGCTTTGTTCTTTTTGCATAGGATTGTCTTGGCTATGTGGGTTCTTTTTTGGTTTCATATGAAGTTTAAGGTGGTTTTTTTCCAATTCTATGAAGAATGTCAGTGGTAGCTTGATGGGGATGGCATTCAATCTATAAATTGCTTTGGGCACTATGGCCATTTTTACAATATTGATTTTTTCTATCCATCAGCATGGAATGCTTTTCCATTTGTTTGTGTTCTCTCTTATTTCCTTGAGCAGTGGTTTGTAGTTCTCATTGAAGAGGTCCTTCACATCCCTTGTAAGTTGTATTTCTAAGTATTTTATTTTCTTTGAGCAATTTTTAATGGGAGTTTGCTCATGATTTGGCTCTCTGTCTGTTATCGGTGTATAGGAATGCTTGTGATTTTTGCACATTGATTTTATATCCTGAGACTTTGCTGAAGTGACTTCTCAGCTTAAGGAGATTTTGGGCTGAGACAATAGGGTTTTCTAAATATACAATCATGTCATTTGCAAACAGAGACAATTTGACTTCCTCTCTTTCTATTTGAATACCCTTTATTTATTTCTCCTGCCTGATTGTCCTGGCCAGAAAGTCCAATACTATGTTGAATGGGAGTGGTGAGAGAGGGCATCTTTGTCTTGTGCTGGTTTTCAAAGGGAATGCTTCCAGTTTTTGCCCATTCAGTGTGATATTGGCTGTGGGTTTTTCATAAACAGCTCTTACTATTTTGAGATACATTCCATCAATACCGAGTTTATTAAGAGTTTTTAGCATAAAGGGCTGCTGTATTTTGTCGAAGGCTTTTTCTGCATGTACTGAGATAATCATGTGGTTTTCATCATTGGTTCTGTTTATGTGATGGATTACGTTTACTGATTTGCGTATGTTGAACCAGCCTTGCATCTCAGGGATGAAACCAACTTGTTCTTGGTGGATAAGCTTTTTTGATGTGCTACTGGATTCGGTTTGCCAGTATTTTATTGAGGATTTCCACATCAATGTTTATCATGGATATTGACCTGAAATTTTCTTTTTTTGTTTTGTTTCTGCCAGGTTTTGGTATCATGATGATGCTGGTCTCATAAAATGAGTTAGGGAGGAGTCCGTCTTTTTGTATTATGTGGAATAGTTTCAGAAGAACTGGTACCAGATCCTCTTTGTATCTCTGGTGGAATTTGGCTGTGAATCCATCTGGTCCTGGGCTTCTTTTAGTTGATAATCTATTAATTACTGCCAAAAATTTCTATATGTTTTTAAATCAAAGTGTTAAAAGGAAATAGTTGTCATGTAAGCCTAAAGGAAAATTCATACTTTTTTCACACATAAAAACACAGATATCAGCAGGTAAGAGCATTCAGTCATGGATGAAATACTTCCCAGTACAATTTACCGCTTGTCACTTACCTTTTCTTAATTGACTTTGTGCGTTCAAATCACCAATCTCAAAGATTTCCCTTTTTAAAATTTTGTATTTAGAAATGGGAGCAAGGTGATGATCCTTATTTGAGTAACCTAGATTTATTAGAAAGTCCCATAGAAGTAGATTTTTCCTGTTAGGTCATTGTATGAATCAGACTTTGCATGGTTATGTTATAGTAATACATTATAAATACCCCCAAATCTGAGAGGCTTATAAAAAAGAATTTTCATTTTCCACTCATCTTATGTGTTGTACATTGCCTCTTTCATGCCAGCATCTGAATTAAAGGAGCAACCTTTTGCTGAGACTGGTAGCCAGAAGTTGCTGTCAATGTGAACTTAGACCCATCCTGCCTTTGTGACTTCAGGCCAATGATTAGGGGCAAGACAGCAATTTTGAAGCCACCAAAGGCTCTTAAGGAAGCTAGAAGGTGCAGAGTTGTGCACACCTCACATGTGGCTACCAGTGCCAGAATGAATAAATGGCAGGGCCGTGTAAATGTGAGCGTAGAATACACCAATAATTAACCTCCTCCCTCAGTCTTCTCATGCTGCAGCTACTGGTGACAGCCACATGTAGCACCTCGAAATCTGATGCATTGTAATGTGCATGCCATCAATTAGATATCCCACTTAGAGTCAGGAAACCAGATAGGTCATCCTGGCCAGGACGACGGTGTTGTCTACTTAGAATCACACAACCTGTAAATAACCAGGAAGTTCAAAGAAACCAGACTAATTTTCTGGGAAGTATGACAACAACTAGCATTTAATAAATACTTCCCATGTGCAAAGTGCTTCGTATGCATTATCTCCTTTGATCCTCGCATCAGCCAGATGAGGTGGCTTTTCTAATGCTCATTTTTTACAGTTGAGGGAACCAAGGCTTAGGAAGATTAAGTAACTCGATAAAGATCACACATTTCATAAGTGGTACAGTCCAGATTTGATCCAAGGCAGTCTGATTTCAGAAATTCCTACTTTTAACCATTGTGTAGTCCAATCATCATTGATATTTGTAATCTTGAATCTGAGATATTGTAAGAGTCAAAAGTACCTTTGGAATCACAAAAGATTATGCTCCACATGGCTTTTTGTTGTTGTTGTTGTTGCTATGAACTTTTTTTTTTTAATTGTACTTTGGGCTCTGGGGTACATGTGTGCATCCTGCATCCTGCAGGATTGTTGCATAGGTACATACATGCCATGGTGGTTTGCTGTCTCCATCCCTCCACCCCCCTGTCGCCTACATCAGGCATTTCTCCTGGTGCTATTCCTCCCAATCCTCCCCGCCACATGGCTTTTATGTTAGATTCATTTTGCTAAATCCTAACTCAGAAGTCAACACATTTTTTTCTATAAAGGACCAAATAGTGGATCTTTTAAATGTTGTGGCTACAAGCAGCTGTGTTGCATATTCTTTGTTATTTTTACAATGCTTTTTTCTTTTTTTTTTTTGAGATGGAGTCTTACTCTGTTGCCCAGTCTGGAGTGCAGTGGCTCACCCTTGAATCACTGCAACCTCTGCCTCCCAGGTTCAAGCGATTCTCCTGCCTTAGCCTCCCGAGCAGCTGGGATTATAGGCTCCCACTACCACACCCAATTAATTTTTATATTTTAGTGGAGATGGGGTTTCACCACATTGACCAAGCTGGTCTCGAACTCTTGACCTCAGTTAATCTGCCTGCCTCGACCTCCCAAACTGTTGGAATTACAGGCATGAGCCACCCCGCCGGCCCTACAATGCTTTAATAAAGGAAAAACTATGCTTATCTCATGAGTCCACAGAAAAAAACAAAATATGGGCCAGCTTTGGTCCCTGAGTCACCAATTGCTATCCTCTGGTAATTCATCAAAGCTTCATACACTGGGTATGATATACGTGCAAAACTTCTGTCAATTATGTGATTAAGCAGAGCGTGCCATTTACAACTATTCTGACACAGTGGGGATTTATTAAAACTAGAAGGTGAGTTTGGGTTTATATCTCTATAACTTCACAAATTGGTGCTCTTGAGTAACCCAATGTGGAGTCAGACACACATGAGGACATCTCAAATGTCTCCTTGTAGCAAGGCAGTGACCTACTCAGCCCCTGTTGTGCTCCCAAAAGTGGCATCAGGTGACATTTTGTAGATATGCATGTCATTGCTCTTGATGATTTCATCTAAAAATACCAGTGAGTTTTACTGAAATTAAAAGACTATTTACAATTCTCCTCTTTCTCAAAACACATCAAAACCACAGGAAAAAGTGTTGGAGCCAAGATAATTTACAGAGTAATAAAGGCCCACAGAGGATGCCTTGAGTATTTGACGTCATGTTGTTGGAAGATGGATCAGGAAGGGTGAAGATCCATATTACTAAGCCAGCATGACTACAGAACTCTGTACCAGGCACAGTTCTAAGCTTTACACGTATTAACAGTTAATTCTCACAACCACTTCAGAAAGGAGATAATAGTTTTACCCTCACTTTTCAGACGAGAAAGCCAAGGCAGAGAAAGCGAGATGACTCATTTGAGTTTACCCAGTGAGTCAATGATAGGTGGAAGACTGAGACCCAGGTACATTGGCTTGAGTGCATGACCACGGCCACTATATTGCACTGTCTTTCCATGGGCCAGAAAATGTCTGGGCCTGTGGAGGAAAATAACTGCTGTGTGATGAACAATATTTAATTTTTGAATGTAGTACATGAAATTAAAAGATTGAAGTTATTCAAGGCAAGTAGGGGATACTGGGTTCTAATTCTGCTTTTACCAATCAACAAATTGGTCACTATGGCCAATTAGTCAAATGGAGTGTTATGTTTGTCAGTTTATATACAAAAGAGAAGTGCTAATATTTAACAATCTTTTGTGTTAATATGTTAAATGTTTTTAAATCATTTTGAGCCCCTTTTCTCCAAGGGAGCCAGTCATATTCATGCACCCTGTGACACTCTGAGTACAGAGCCCCATAGCCTCAGGGAAAATTCTATCTCTGGGCATTTAGTTTTATTCAATCATTCTTCAGGATAGAAATATCTCCTCATCTATATAATAAACAGATCAGAATGCATATCTCTAAGGTGTTTTCCAATAATTATATTTTTATTATTTGATGACTGCAAAAGGATTTACTCACTGAGGGAAGTCTTTCCTTGCTGAGAAATGTCTTTACTCACTAAGGGAAGTTTTATTAAATAAAGCTCTAAAAATCTCCATTGACTGTAGCTGTTTCATTTGCAGTATAAAGTATTTTTTCATTAACTACAAGATAAAATGTCCTTAATATTAGATCAGCATTAATAACAATCTAGCATAATAATAACCATGTAACCCGACTTTGCAAGACTCAGCCCTTTAGAAGGAAAAATGAATAAACTTAATTCATTCTTCTTGTAGGGCCAAGATAATAATCTCAAGGTATCCTTTAGATACTCTAATCTGCTTTAAACTTTGGCCCAAGTTATTTTCATGAATATCCTCTGTTTCCAGTGAGGTAGATACCATATAAGACAGAACACTACAAATCACTTTCTGTAAAGTCACCAAAGAAAGAGGGGGAAAGAAAAACCAGCACAGAGTCTGCTGTTAATTAAAACCAGCTGATGATGTACAGTGATTTGTCTGGAGCACCCTGGCTGGGCTGGTTCTCTGACAGCTGAACATTCTTTCCTGCCCATAGTGTTTGAACTATGTCCAATAGTGAAATCGTTAAATCTTTGATAGCTGTAGCTTAAGTGCGAGAAGGGAGTGGGGGAGCTTTTTGTTTTAAACAAGAAAGAGAGATGAGTCTTGTATTACATTTAAAAAGTTAGTACTTATTAGATCATTTTCACTGGCTTTTGGTAGAATGCCTCTGGACATTTTCAGATTATCTACTGACACATTTTCATGGCACAAATGTCAAAAATCTCACTTCCTCTCTTCTTCCCTAGGGGATTCTTGCTGTAGGTAGAAGAGAAATAGCATGAAACACCTGGTCTTACTCAAAGGAGTCTTGGGGATAGGTTAATTTCACAGTTGAAAGGTCCATGTGGGGGATACATTTAAATATTTGCTAATACAGAAAGGGCTACCAAAAGAAAAACAATCATGTGACTTCAGAAGAATCGCTCACGAACACACAAAACACTCTGTTTCATCCTTGAGTTTGATAGATGCTTGATAGGGAACAAAGAATAACTAAGCTGTTTGTCTCCAAATACCAAAGTAACTTTAAAATGAAATTGCTGTTCACATTTCTTGAAGGCAAATTGGCATTACAAGGATGTAAATAACAAACTGTCTGTGTGTTCACACACACCCTAAACTTTTAAAAAATATTTTTAGGTATAAAACATTTCATATACACAATACTCTTTCTAAAACAGCCGTCAGGATATATCTGTATTATAGGAAAGTGCAGATATCTAGAGAGAGTACGTAGTTATATTTGTAGAAACATAGATGATAGATGGGTAGATAGGCAGATAGACAAACTTAGTGTTTCAATTTATGTTTTGGAGCAATTTTTTTTTTTGAGACAGAGTCTCATTCCATCACCAAGGCTGAATGCAGTGGCATGATCTCAGTTCACTTCAACTCATGCCTCAGCCTCCCAAGTATCTGCAATTATAGGCATGAGCCACCGTGCACTGCCTAAATTTCCTTTTTAAAGTTTGGTTTCAGCATAGCCCTGTCTACTAGCTGGAGGTGGTTTTGGGGTTCAGATGTGTTAATACATTTTTGCCAACAATGGTAGCCATGGGGTCTGGCACAATGCTGTAACCCCATTCTTTCAATAGAATGGATGCCCCTTGGGCTGCAAGTGTGGCCCCTGTTTCTTTTGAAGGGCTTTTAGAAGTAGACAGATTGTCTTTTCCCTGGGACTCTGGATTCCTGGGGCAAAGCTTTTTAAAGACAGGTGTGAAAATTATCCTGGTTGATTCAGAAATGAGTCATTGTCTCCTGGCTGCTGCTGCTGATCTCAAGCTAGCAAAGGTCAAATAAAGTTCTGGTTCACATGAAGACGTTCTATGCTGAGTTTTCAGCATCACTGTGGGGTCTTTGAATTCTTTTTATTTGGGAGAGCTCAACAGCATTGCTGATGTAGTTATCTTTGCCCAGTTAAACTTTTACCAGACAACCATGGGACTTCTGGCCCATAGGAAGGTAAGGAAGGATAGAAATAAGATTAAAAGAAGTCCAAGTCCAAATACAGTATCACCAGACAGGCAGTAATGGTAGTACAGGTAAATATCTTAATGCCAATTAGTTTTGATAAATATGAGACATATTTAGGTTTGTTCTATCTAGGGATACTTTTTAGTTTAATCAATCTGTCAATTAAAATTCTTTGAGACTGTTTATTTAGAGTCAAATAAATAAATATGCCTGTCCGGGTATCATTCATGTAAATTGAAGCCCAATGTTCGCTCTATTTGCCTTACATATTGTGGTTCAGGAAAGATAAGTACTCACGAAATTTTGATTTCTATTAGTTAGGCTGTATAAGCATGAAGGAGTTAGTAGGGTGGCAAGCCATATAGTTTGTCTACACTCAATGCTTTTCTCCCTCCACACTTTTGCTTGCTCAGAAAACTCCCCTCCACCAGTGTCCCAAAATATCAGAGAGTAGATGTATCAGCCCCCAAGCAGTTGGGCTATGAGCATTGACTGTGGACTGGCACCTGAAGACAGGCATCTCAAGCACTTCTGAGAAAGGTTTTCTTCTCTGATTACAAAGCTCTACCTGGAAGGATGTGTCTCTCTTCTCTGGCCAGCTGTTGCTGTGCCTACAAGTGACAACTGATTCTATCTGAGGATGCTGTGCAGAATGAGAGACAGATAGGTGTTTGATGGCATCAACGAACCATCAAATCGACCCTCTACTCACTTATCTCTGAGTTTCAATTTTCTCATCCTTAAAATGGAAAAAATAAAAGTATTTGTCTTAAGGTTTTTGATTTTTTGGGGGGTGGTGTAAGAATTAAATAACATAATGCAAATAAACACTTGATATTATGGCAGGGACATAATACATGCTTGTTATTAGCTTCTATCATTATTTTTATTACCACTCACAACGACATGATATTATGTTTTCAGAGAAATTGAAATAGTTCCTAAAAGCCTTCATATATTCAACGAAAGTCACAATGTTAGCAGGAGTAAAGTATCTGTCAGTCATTGCATTTCTTTCATAATCAATGCTTTTCCAGAATAATGTCTTTAAAAAATATTTTGAGTAGTAATTCTGAGAAAGATACCTGGATAGCTTATGATACTGTTTAGTTCTCTCATATAGGATCTGCCTAATGGCTGACTCCTGCCTAAAACATAAGAATTTAAAATTATGAATACTGAATAATAATTTTTAAATGATAGATTAAATATTTCCATATTTTATCAGCTCCTGGATTATATTGCAGTTTCACATCTGTACTATTTTAATAGGCTACCTTGTGGCCCAGTGGTTTTAACATGTGTTCAACCCTAAATAATCACTCACTAATCTTATGTGACTATCAGATAGTAGTATTTATTAGTGAGCTATTGTCAATAGCAGACTTTATGCTATTTATAGAATCTGCATTCTTTCCCCATAATAAAGTTCTCTACACCCCAAATAGCTTATCTCAAAACAATAACAACTGGATATACTTAACTTTAGGAAAAATTTTATGAAATACATGTATGTACCAAAAAGCAGTTTTAAATCCTTGCTTGAAAATATTTGGCAGAATTACTTAACGTAATATCACAATTTATTTTATAAACATAAATGTGAGCTTGCCTAGATCACCTTGGCTTAAATACAAATATATGCACTATTGTTAAAAAGTGTCTGCTGTAGTTTCTAAACCTGCTAAAGAGAGGGCAAGATACCTGTAGATGGTTAACACATCTGATAATGAAGCCAATGAAAAGGATTTTAGGGGTAAAATATGACTTCAGTTTGTTTGAGTGGTTTGTTTTCTCTTTGAGCATTATACTTCCTCCCTGAAGCTCCTTCAGATCACTATTTTAGGTCTTAGGCACCTGAGGTGGGAACAAGTACTATCCTCACTTCCCATACAGGCTTCCAAATCATTACCCTCAATGCCTCTAAGTATCATTGCTCCACTGAGGTTAACTTCTCTGCATATCGTCTTTTCCACTTATTCTTGTCTCAACTGTCTGCTGTCTTCCAAGTCAATCCTTCACATTCATTGAAAAATCTGACCTCTGAGGCAAAGTTTTCTCTCCACCCAAATTCCGCTGATCCATCATAATCTCCAGTGACTTTGGAGTTCAGATGGATGACCCCTCTGACGTCTTCCTTTGTTCTTTCTCTTAACTTCCACATCTCCAATGGCCTTCATCTCTGCTCCCTTTCACGCACTTCCTCTCAAGGTTAAATCCTGAAATTTTTCCATCCTTGAATTCTCAAATATAAATGTTTCAATTTTTGACAAAAAATGTCCATTCATTGGGTTTTACTGTTACTCCTAAAACTATGTGGTTTTTAGATTTACCACGTCCCTTGATACCTAATGTTCTTTCAGAATCAGCTGCTCCTGGCTGCTTTTCCTCCCTTGGATCTCATCATTAAAATAATGAGGACCCTCAATTTCCTTGCCCTCCATTATTCTGTAACACCCCCTCAACAAAACTACAAAATTGGATCAATGTTTCAAGCCACCTTCTTAGTTCCTATATCAAAGTGGTTGAACATTGTTAGAAAAAATATACGTTATTTGATGTATCAGTTAGTTCCCCAATATCTCCCATAAATTCTTTTACTTCCTATTCAGCAACTCATTTTTCAATACTCTTCAATGTCTGTGAAAAACCTCCATCAGTCTTCTTAAGAACTCTATCTTATACAAACTCATTGATTTTGGCAGACAAACTTGCCACTTTAATAAAAAATTAAAGTAAACAGGCAGTGTCTTCCACAACTTTGTTGCAAGTGTATCTATTTTAATATATTTGCAAGTCCTGAATATCTATGATTCCCATTTCAGTCCATAAGGCATCTTTTTTTTGTTGTTGTTGAAGTCTGCAAGTTATGCCTTTGCATCTCTTTCCTTCTCCTTAAGTCTTTTTCTTTGATCATCCCTTCTGTCTCCCATATCTTCAATCTCTCCAGTATTCCAATCTCAGATGGAATCTGCACTTTGGACTACTAATACATCCGGGTTTTCCCAATTTAAACTTGCCTTCCTGGATTGAACTTTCTACTAACCACCAACTCGTTCTACCTATTCTCATCTGTATTAGTTCATTTTCACACTGCTGTAAATAAATATCTGAGGTTGGGTAATTTATAAAGAAAAGAAGTTTAACTGACTCACAGTTCTGCATGGCTAGGGAGGCCTCAGGAAACTTACAATCATGGCAGAAGGCAAAGAGGCATTTCTTACATGGTGGCAGGGGTTAGAGAGGGAAAGAGAGACGATAGATAGATAGATAGATGAGAGCAAGCAAACGAAGGGGGAAGTACCACATTTAAACCATCAGATCTCATGAGAACTCACTGCCTATCACGAGAACAGCATGGGAAAATTGCCCCCATGATCCAATTACCTCATGCCAACCCCCTCCCTTGACACCTGGGGATTACAATTCAAGGTAGCATTTGGGTGGGAACACAGAGCCAAACCATATCACCATCTTATCTACACTTCATTAAAACAGCAATATATATCTCCTATATGCACTTTACATTTTTCTTATTTCTTCCTTGGTCCTTTGCAATCTGACTTTTATCATCATACTCAATTATAACAGTTTTCTCAGTACAAAATCAATAATTTTTTTTTTACTGAAGATTCTAATAAAAACTCCATTCCTTAATTTCCAGGTCTCTCGGTGTCCTAGACTCTTCTGAGAAGAGACTGGAGAGGCACACCCCAAGCCAGATGGAGGGTCCTGTATGGCAAACTAAAGAGCTTGAAATTTTCCACCAAAATCCTGAAGAGATCTTGAAAGTTCACTCTCATGAAGCTTTTTACCTTTTTGCTTCTGTGATTTTGCACTCTCGTGGCTCTCCTTTCACCCTTTCTAGCTCTTTCTCAGACACATTTTCTCCTTCTCACCAGTAAAATGTTGTTGCTCAGAAGTCTGTCCTCAGCTTGCTGCCTTCTCACTCTACCTGGTTATTTCCTTGGTGATGCTATCCATTCCCATGCTTTCCAATGCCGGTTGTAGGGCATTGATTCCCCTGTGGACAACGTTCAGGCTGTCCTCCACGACAGAAAACATCAGATGCACAATCAGCTGTTTATTGCACACCATACAATCCACAGGTATCTCATACTTTCTCTGTCCTACACTGAACTCACAATCTTTTCTTCAAACTTCTATCTTCTTGTGTGTTCCCTATCAATTCACTCATATCATCTAGAGAAATGAAACTTGCAGGCATTGCTGTGCCTTTGCCCTTAACCAGTCACATTCCAACTTCCTTTGACTTTATTCCTAGTTATTTCTTGACTCTTCCTACCTCCACCTCCCCTCCACCTCTCGTGTATTTCTACTTTATCTGGTTGCCGCATGCTCGTAGTCATTTCTTGCCTGGATTAGTGCATGAGCCTCTAAATCATTCTTTCCATCATCAACATTGTTCTCCTGAAAGCCATTTCCTGGAGTCACTAGAATTATTTGTGAGTCAAAATCAAACCAAAGCATGGCATGTTCCTTGAATGAACCCTTCAGTGGCTGCTATTACCTCTAAAGCAAAGCCCAAGTGCCTTAGCAAGAACTTCTGTCCACCTCCCCAAGAAATACTCTCAGTCCTTCTGACTCATATGCCCTATCAACATGGAACTTCTAAAGTTCCTGATGATGCCCTGCCTGGAGGGTTTCTTCCAACCCCACTTTGTTACAATTCTCCTTGAAGGGTCTTTGATTCAGCTCAGGAATTGTCTCTTTCTGATTCTTCTTATGACGCCTTAGGCTAGCCTAAGCCCTCTCCCATCTGTATGAATAAAATCTTATACCCACGTCTATTATTTCATTTAATTTATAATGCATGCATCTTTGTGTAATATACATATATGTATATATATGCACATATATGTATTTATGTGTATCTCTATACCTCTATCTAATCTATCATCTGTCTATCTCTCTAGTCATTGTACTTGCTTTGCAATGATTCACCTGAGTTCGTCTAACCCTACTCATTTATGGCCACCTTAAATCCAGTAATGAACTTATTCAGTCATCTATGAATCTCCAGTGACTACTGTGGCACATGGACTAAACAAAGTCTGTATTCCAACAATGCTTTTGGAAGGAAATCATGAAGAAATACAGTTTCGTCTCTCCCACAAACAGATCAGAATGTATGGAATAATAACTATCTTGTATAATTTGGATATCTGTCCCCTCCAAGCCTCATGTTGAAATTTGATCCCCATTGTTAGATGTGGGGCCTGGTGGGAGGTGTTTGGGTACGGGGGTTGATCCCTCATGAATGGCTTAGTGCTGTCCTTGCAGTAGTGAGTGAGGGCTCACTCTATTTGTTCCCTCAAGAGTTCACCACCTAGCTGATTGTTAAAAGACCCTGGTACTTCCCTCCCCTCTTTCTTGCTTCCTCTCTCACCATGTGACTTGCACAAGCCTACTTTTCTTCACATTCCCCAATGAGTGGAAGCTTCCTGAAGCTTTTATCAGAAGCAGATGTTGATGTCATGCTTCTTGTACAGCCTGCAGAACTGTAAACCAAATAAACTTCTTTTCCTTATAAATTATGCAGCCTCCGTAGTATTCACGGAGAACTTTTTGTGTGCTCAGTGCTCTTCCAGATCCTAGAGATACAGCAGAAAACAAGATAAGAGAATTCCAACTTAACAGAGCTTACATTCCAGAGTGCCAAGTATCCTGACAACATAAAAGTCAACACATTAATGAACAAAAGGACTGCTGACAGGGCTGTCATTCAATTAATTTTAGAAAGACTTATTGAACTGATGTGTAAGGGTCAGACACCCTTCTGGGTCCTGGGCATAGAGAAAGAAATGAAACAAAGATCCCTTCCAACATGGAACACACAGATGAAATTTTAAAAACGTCGGACAGTGGTAGACAGTTACTTGGTATAGGAGCTACTATTATTAGTACGGCCAGCTAGGGCTTCTCTGGGAGACACTGTTCGTGTTCAAGTCTGAATGATAAAATCAGCAATGCAAAGAGCTGGCACTGAGAGGGTAGAATATTCCAAGATAGGGAAAAATGACGACCTTCGTGTATACTATACAGGAAACATGGCAGTTCTGAGACTGCTAACAGGACAAAAGCCTACTTGCCATGTTGGTTCCTGGTTGACATCTGAAAATTTGGATTTCAGTAGTGTTTCCACCACTAAAGAGTGCTTTAATTAATTGATAAGGTTTAACTAATTGATAAGGTTTGTTCATTGTACCTAAAGTGTTTATAAACACAATGTGACTTATGCTGAACACCCGCTTTTCTTTGGAGAGTCTGGAACATTGGTGTGTGTTAGGAAAAGAGTGTCTACGTGATCAGCTCCAAATACAAACTATGGATACTGAGTCTCCAACAAGCTTCCCTGGTAGACAACATGTGTCATAATTCGATGCTGAAGGAGTTAAGCATGTCTTGTATGACTGCACTGGGAGAGAGGGATCTTAGAAGCTTGTTTCTTGTTTCCTCTGGACTTGAACTCATGCCTTTTCACTTTGTTGATCTCCTTTGGTATCTTTTCACTATAATTCATTGTAGCTGTGAATATGACCTTATGCTGAATCCTGTAAGCCTTGCTAGTGAGTCATGAATCTGAGGATGATTGTGGAGACCCCTAACACATCGTGCATACTTATTTCATGTAACTCATGTCATTTATTTAAAGAAAGGGGTTAGTATGAACAAAAGAGTTGGGTTTAATGCTAAAGACAGACTAAAACAAGGGATGTGTTTTGCAGGAACGACTAGCCTAAGAGAATCAACACCAATAAGGCTGCGTGGCAATGAAACTTTCAGCAGGTTTCATTCAACTGCTTCAACTCTTTTTGGTATTTTTGTGGTTTTCTCAACATACCATTCTTTATAAGTAACCCCAAGACTTTAGGCATTTAAATTGTTCCCAGATATTAGCCTAAGCCTTTATCTTCCTAAAATGGTTCCTCCATGTTTACAACCATTACAATTCACTAAACACAAATTGACTGTCTCTGAGACTCTTCAAGATTACATTACTCCATTTTTCAATATATAGTTATTGAGTACAGATATTTTATTGTAACTCTAAGTACCATGGTAGTCACTGGTGATTTAACCATGACTAAGTCAAATCCATCTCTATTCTCAAGGAACTCACTCAAGGGAAGAAAAGTGCCAAAGAAAAACAGGCAAAAGGGCTTTGTTCAGATTGCAGTTTTGCAATTGCATGTAAGTTTTCAGAGCCTTCTGGCCATCCTATGCCACAGCCATGCTCCAAACAGGTGAACATAGAAAACTGTAGGTGAGTCAGTATATGGAAAATGCTGGGGATTCCTGAAATAGTACTGAGTCATTAATCACTGATATCCTGGCTCAGTCCACTAAGCAACTGGGAGTGAATAAGCAAAGAAAGTGAACTAATGGTTAGAAGATGGAAATACCCCTGGGGACATTTGTTGAGTCAGTATAAGAACGTGGAAAACTTCAACAGTCACAGATTCAAATGGAATGAAACACGAGAAGAACATTCCCCAACAGCTTGATCTCTCACCAAAAATTGCTGGCAAGCACCACTCTTCTGGATTCTCTAATTTGGGAACTGGAGGAAGGAAGGAAAAAAGAGGAATAAAATGTTGTTCTGATCACAGTCGATTCCAAATTTATGTGATGTGACAATATATAGTACACAAACACATAACCAGTGTTTGATGTGTGATGTTGAGTTGACTTATGCAAGGTAAATTATAAAGGAAAAAATAACATAGAAGAAAACAACCTGGAGAAACTGATGGGAGGAAAGATAGGCTTTGGAAGGGGTAAATTAATTAACTCAAAAATAAGGTAGTTTAAAAAAAATACAAATGGGGATTCATATGTATGAGTAGTTTCAAAATATTGAGTCTTGCTAAAGTTAACTTGAGAGAAAAGTCAAAGTGACACTAGATGTTGATATGTTTGGTTTAGTGGAACTTCCCACTAAATTTGGAGCTTCTCAAATATTATAAAGTGAATTTCTGAGAACAATAGCCAGTTGTTTCATTGATTTTCACTGCAAAATCAAGGATGTGGGGGTTTTTTGTAAGAAACAAATACAGCTCTCACTTACATGTAAAAAACATATTTAAGAACATAGTAAACTTTTAAAAGCACAGCTTAAAGAAAGAACCACCACCAACAAAACACTTTTTTCAAAACATTAACAGCAATAGAACGTACGAATATAAATTATACAAATGTTGAATTGGTTCAAAGTTGTTTGTACACTTCAGCTAAAGACATAAATGTAGAAAACTGACCAAGTCATCTCATGCAACTCAGTGACCTTCACGTTCAGCATAGCACTTTCCCATTTTTTCTCCTTTCTTTACTTAAGAACTTATTCCTACATACCTCTTTTAGCACATGTACACATTTCAGCATCCCTGTTGTGAAGAGGGAGGTTCTAACACACCCAAGACTGTGAAACTGACAATTATTGACTCTATTTTCCTATTCAGTATTGTGCTAAGCACTTGATGGTCTTATGACATTTAATTCACAAATGTCATGTTGCAGTAAAGACTGAAATGTCCATACCCTCTTTTGCTCTAAACAACAGGCTCTGAGAAGCTTCACCCACTGGTAATGCCACATGCAGGGCCCGTCCTATCAGCATTTGTCAATCCAGTCCAGGGTGGGCTGCCAGGCCTGCCATTGCCTAGGGCCATTGGACCCCAGTGTTTGGAAAATCATTGAAGGACACTTCATCCAGCCACACCAAATGCATGGCCTTGAGGCACACCACCCCTCTTCAAAATCTGGAAGCAACTCAGCAACCTAACCAGCAAGTTCGTGCAAACCAGGTCTGGGTGATGATAGCTTGTCCATGGGTTTACTTATGAAAGCTGCTCAGTAAATTTAGTGTAGCTGGGTAGTCATGCAGGTTTGGTGACTTCTCAATGCCACATCTGCCCCTGAGGGAGTTCCAGGAATTCTGATGGAAACTCATTGTGCACGTTCTGTCACCCAGGCTGGAGTGCAGTGATACAATCAAAGCTCACTGCAGCCTCACTTCCTAGGTTCAAGCAATCTGACTGCCTTGACCTCCTGAGTAGCTGGGGCTATAGGTGCATGCCACTATGATGGAATAATTTTTAAAATTTTTGCAGAAATGGTGATCTCACTGTGTTGCCCAGATTGGAGTGCAGTGCCATGATCACAGCTTGCTGCAGCCTTGACCTCCTGGGCTCAAGTGATCCTCCTGCCTCAGCCTCTGAGTAGCTGGGACTACAGCTGTATACCACCATGCCTGTCTAATATTTTTTAAATTTTTTGTAGAAGAAGTGGAGTCTTACTATGTTGCTCAGGGTCATCTCAAACTTCTGGCTTCAAGTGATCCTCCTGTCTCAGTCTCCCCAAGGGCTAGGATTACAGGTTTGAGTCACCATGCCCAGCCCTTTACAGGTTCTTTAGTTTCTCCTATAGATGCCAGTCCACAGGGACAGAATTCAGTACTCAAAGCTGAGAATACAAGTTTTGTGCTTGCACAGGATTCCCCATTAAAGCAAATAACAATAATGCAAAGTGAAATGCTGTCTTTCAAGAAGTGATTTGCTCTTCACAGATTTTTTTTCAATGAATCCTTCCCATTTCTGTTACATAAGATACTTCTCAAGTCTCATCACCTTTCTTAGGCCACAGGTAGCTATAGACTGAATAATTAACAGGATTCTACTGGACCATTTCTTTCCTTACATTTTCAATCAATCAGTCATTAGCTATTGAGCAACTATGATATATTTCATCCTCCTTAGAATAAAAGCATTGTTTTTTAAAATTTTTCTTGGCTTCATTGACTCGTGTTCCTATCCTTTATCAGTGAATAACACTTGTTTGCTCAAGCCAGATACATGAGGGAATCCTCCGATCTGCCTACTCTCCCTATGTCCCCTCCAATCTGCCATCCAGTTGTGCCAGCTGTCCCCAGTTCTCTTACTCTCTGGGTCTGGTCCTCACTCAGCTAGCTCAAATTACCGAAAGAACTCAGTGACAGTCCACCATGAACAATGCCTCTAGAACAGGAAAATATGACCACACCATCCCTTGCTTAGGATTCTTCAAGTTTCTTCTGACCAAAGGATAAGCTCACCTTTCTTGCCTGCGAGGGGAGGCTATGCAGTCATTTATTCATTCCAACCTGTTTTTATTGAGCACTTGTGGTGTGCCAGGCATTATCTAGGTGCTGAGGAAATAGCAGTGAACAGAATCCCTGTTCTGGTAGAGCTTCCATTCTACTGAGAGGAGAAAGATAATAAACAAAATAACTCATACATGTGTGTGTGTTTGTATGACATGCACACACATGTATATGTATATATGTATACATATATGTATATTTATATTTAGAAGGTGACTTGTATAGATGGTGACAAAGAAAAACAAAGCAGGGCAGGATTCTATGGAATGCTGGAGGAGGGGTTCATTTTAAAAAGGATAGTCAGGAAAGAAATCAGTAAGAAAGTGGCATTTTGACAAAGATGTAAGTTAGTCCCTGCTTGTTTGTACGACATCATTTTTCACCACCTCTCTGCCTTACATGTTCTGTTTCCCAATACTGAACTCTTAGCTATCTCCAAATCTACCAGTCCTGCCAGCCTCCAGGCCCCTGGATGCATGGTTGATTGGCCCCAGGTTGCCTGTTCTCCGCAAAGGTGGACTCTTAGTTGTCTTTTTTGTCTCTGCCCCTCCCCTTCTCCTGGGACTATCCAGGCAGGCTCAGGACCTCTCCCTCTGGGGCGACTTTGCCTGGAACAAATCTGCTAGAGTGACTATCAACTCATATCATAGTTCTTCTCTTTCCCTCTCTAAATGCCTATATGCAGATACAGACATGTCCATACATAACACATAACACATCTTATTCACTGAGTTCTTACTGGGGTAAGTACATTTTAAAAATACATGTTCATGTTCCATATTCTTCATTATTTTTTGTAACAACTAATAAGGTGGAATTATCCCCATTTTACTTACCCAATCCCTTTCCACTAATGGGGCTGAGCTGAAGCTGAAAGTGATCTGACCCCAACAGCCTTGGTCTGCCCACAATGTCCACAGCCTTCTCCCCAGAACCTAAGCTCCCTTGGGGTGCATTCTACAGCTTTGAGTTTTTGTGTCTTGCACCTAGCACAGTGTTTACTACAGAGTAATTGCTCTCTAAATATTTATCAAACAAATACATTTTAATACCATTCATTCATTCATTCATTCACTATTCATGATGTGCAAAATTTCTCTGTCTAGCCTCCTAAGTGTGTCCCCATAGGTCCAGTCTTTCAATAGCAATAATAGCAACATTTTCTTAGCGCTTATCATGTACCAGGTACTGTTATAAGTACAAATACTAACTTTTTTGATCCTCACAACACGATGAGGTAGCTACCACTTTTTTCGCCATTTTACAGGTGGAGAAACCAAGGCTTCAAGTGGTTAGTTTAATTTTTGAAGCTCACAGAGCTAGCAGGTGACAGAATTGGGGTTTGAACCCAGGTGTCTTGGCTCTAGAGAGCCTCTGCTCTCCAAGACTGCATCACACTGCCTTCTTCAACCCTTCAGATTCAGGTTCCAGGCCCAGTGAAAGATGTTCAATGATGAGTATGAACTGTTTCCTACCACTAAAAAGAGACATAATCAGGGCCTGGTGTGGTGGCTCATGCCTGTAATCCTAGCACTTTGGGAGACCGAGGCAGGAGGATCACCTGAGGTCAGGAGTTTGAGACCAGCCTGACCAACATGGAGAAACCCTGTCTCTACTAAAAAAACAAAAACTTAGCCGGGCGTGGTGGCGCATGCCTGTAATCCCAGATACTTGGGAGGCTGAGGCAAGAAAATGGCTTGAACCCAGGTGGCGGAGGTTGCGGTGAGCCAAGATCATGCCATTGTATTCCAGCCTGGGTGACAAGAGTGAAACTCCGTCTTAGAAAAAAAAAAAGACACATAATCAGGAATCTACTTTGTATTGCTGTAGTAGAGAAAAGCAACCTCTTAAATCCAGTTTTCTTAGTGACTAAGCAAATAAAATATCCAGGGGAAATTTGGCAACATCCTTCTAACGTACTGAAGGCAAAGGGTAATAAAAACATAAAAGGAAAAGTATCCAAAAAGAAAGCAGATAACTATGTGTTTGAGAAAAACAAAAATAAAGAATTTTTTGTTGTTGTTTGCTTTTTTCAGAGCAAGAAAATACTGGGAAACTGCAACTGAAAGAGGATTGATGTTGGCATAAAGGGAGAAACCTTCTGGATCTCAAAGCAAATTTGCTTTTTAATCCAAAGTCAAGAAAGCCCATAAACCTACCCTAGAATCAAGAAGGAATCAATGAAGTTATATCAGAATTCTTAGATCCAAAGAAGGTCATTTTCAGTAAGTGGCTGCTTGCAGGCTTAAATGAAATGTGACGAATTTTGAAGGAAAGTGTGATCAGGAAATCAAAGTATGCCTTTGACATTGCCTGCCACTCCCCACTCCCACAGAAACCCTCCCCACAAAAAGAAAAGGTATAATGTTTTCCACTGGTTCATGAAGGGGACAAAGTCCTTTGTGACTTCTTTGCCTTTGAATACTATTAATCTTTTGTTGTTGTTGTTGTTTAGAGTACTATTAATCTTATAAAATTGTGCCTCTGACCACAGGGTGGATTCCAGCATTAAACTACCAATGCTTTATAGAGAATCGCGAGAAATACTCAGGGAAGAGGTAGTTCTACTCGAGGGTCATCTTTTTTCCTTGCCAATTTTTTTTTTCTTTATCAGCATTTGAAAGAAAACCAGATATTTTCTTTCCTGAAAGTTGATGACTTCAGGTGGGGAATAAGCATCTGTGGCAGATGGACTCTTGAAACGCAGTAAAATATCCTGTCTTCATATAAATGTTTATGGGAGCAGGAGAACTGAAGAAGAAAAACACAGCAAAATGTTGCATGACTCACAGTCCAAATTGCTTCTAAATAAAGCATTTCTCAGAGTTTCCCATGAGGTGTTTTGAGTGATCAAGCAGCAGGGTCTCTGTGAGTGGAGCAAGCATATGTTTAAAATACAAAAAGGAACATCCAACAGTCACTCAAGAGAATCATTCTGCTGTTTTTGATGTTTAAGAAAACGTATATCTAAGATGAGAGTATCAGATGAGAGTATGTATGCCGTGTCCTGTTCCACATGTGGCCAGAGCGTCCCAGCAGTTCTTAGCTAGGCCACTTTGCAGATGATGATCAGAGGTTTAGCAGGATGTCTCATGTTGACTCACAGACTTTCCTCTAATAGAGCATCTCAAACTGATGATAATTAAGTTTAATTTTAGATCTTGTGTGCTGGACCTGGGAATGTTTTTAAAGTGGGAGCAAGCTCCACTGACTTTGGCAGTTGAGTTTTGAAAGAAAGGTTATGTGTCTTAGACTACCTACACACTGTTCAGTCCCTTATACTCCAGAAAATTATGAATTTGGAATCTATTAGAGAGAAATCTTTTGGCAGAACTACTATGCAGATGGTAGACTCCTGCCTTTGACTCCCAGCCTCGTAGATGGAAACGTGGCCGTCTTTCTCCACAGTCAAGACTCTCTAACAAGAAAGTCAGAAAGTGGCTAGAGCCTTGACAGCCAAGCTAAAGGAGTGGAAAAGTAAAGTGTAGAGAGCTTGAGTTTGTCAGGACCAACAGTTAGAACAATTCCTAGATTCTCTATGCAGCTTACTAATAACGGTCTCCTATGACCTGATAACACATTGGCAATATTACATTAGGTGACTCAGCCATTTCTGGGTACTTGTATTGAGTAGCAGTATAGGAATGAAATAATTGTATCAGAGAATAATTACTACCTAGAACGTGTTTAACTCTCTATATGTGCAGGGGACATGTGGTCAAATGAGCTGACTTGTTCTGGGTTGTCAGATAAAAACCACAGAATACCCAGTTAAATATGAATTTTAGATAAACATGAGTACAATTTTAGCATACATGTACTCCATGTAACATTTTACCATTCATTGTTCACTTGAACATTAAACAAAATTAGTTGCTTCTCTGAAATTTCAATTTAACTGGACATCCTGTATTTTAAATGGCAACCTTCTAAGATGCACAAGCTTTTCTGACCTACTATTTTATCAAACCACATTCTGAATTTTCCTACAAGAACTGGGGAATCTAGAGAAAATGCTCAAAAATATTTAACATTAGCAAGAAAATAGCCACCCTGGAGGGGCTTGGCTCAGTCACTGACACATACTATAAACCTGTACCCCCAGAAAACCGACAGGAGAGAAAAGGAAAAGCAACATGACGGTTGAACGATTCCTGTTGTGACCTAACACTTCCACCCAGACAGAGTCCAAATTCCCTGCCAGTAATTTTCAGCTTCAGATTTCAGTTTCCTCATTTTTCTTTACTAGGTTTCACTGCCTCCTGTAGGGGGAAATAAGGGAAAATAGATATAGAAAGAAAAAAAAGTCCAGCAATTTAATGTACATTTGTTTTGGCATTCGCTGAATTCTAGAGATGAAAACAATCTCCTGTTTTTAATTCAGCCCATGTGCAACAAAGTTGTATGTTCGGAGATCTGGCTTTTAATAAGAATGATTAATAAGCATTTTTGATCACAGGAAGTCGAGAAGAGTTGCTGCTTCTAAGAATACAATAAACATTGACTAGCAGTTAGATGGTCCATCTTTGTCTATCGGCCATTTAGCAGCCTCTACTTTGATTTGGAGCAAATGGGAGATGGGGCCAGGAGAGAGCTCCCCACACCCCCACCACCACGTGGGCAGCCGTTCTGTTCTGTTCCAGAGCGCCTTCCTTCCTGTCCAGGGAGGCAGGCTGCTGAGGCCGTTTCTGGGCAAGAGGCCATTGCCGGGATATTTGCTTTAGATAGCTTGCAGCTGGGCTGAGTGGGTGTTTCATTCAGACTCAACACAGGCAGCTCCCACCGTCTCTACTGTTTCAGGCTAGTGGAAGCTTGGGGACTTTCGATTTATAAAGAGCTCTCTGTGCCTCTAGTTACAGTTTTAGGAAGCAAAGCCGTGATAAATGAAGCTCTGGCTGCTGATCTCCTGGACACACACACACACACACACACACACACACCCCCTACACACCTTTCCCCCTGTAGCCCAGAGGCTTTCAGAGCCTGGAGATTTAACCCTGGCCTACGGTAGCCATGTGGGCAACCCACATCCTCTTACTTCAGAGCTTGCCCTGAATAGGGCAAAATCAAAGTGTGGAGCTTGTTGGTTTTTTTTAATGCGGTATAGATATTCTTATGTTTGTGACCTTTCCAATTTGAGGCCATCGACAGCCATGAAAGGAACTGTGTTGGCATTTCTGGGCAAAGCCTAAAGCTGGTTCTTCTTTTCCTACAGACAATTGTTTTCATGTGTGCTGGGAATGAACACATTCTGAGGATGAGGGATGGGGAATTCTACATGGAGGGAACTCAGGAGTCTTATTTTCTTATCCTGAACTACAAATGACTGCTTAATTGGGGGAAACTACAATTACAAGAGTTCACCAAGAGAAACATGAAAACAAAGTGAACCAGAAAGATAGAAACTCAGACTTCTCAGTTCCTGTTTATCCTATTTTTAATCTCCACATCTCAGTTTCTCTCTTTCTTGCTTCTTTTGCCTTGCTGGAATTCATACACACACCTGGCTTTTCATTTGCCTTGGGGACAGAGAGGAGGCGGGGCCCACGAGAGGGAGGGCCCTGCTGCCTGCAGGTGGGGAGAGCTGGTGTCCGCAGGGCACACCTAGGAAGAGGTAGACCGGCAGAAAGCTCAGCCATGTCTAACTCAAAGGTGTTGGCAGCACATGAATGATGACTTCTCCTCTCGTCTGTCTCAGCTAGGAGACTTCCGCATGTCCAGACAAGTGGGAAGAAGGAAAGTTGGGGAAGAGGTGACCATGAAATGTGGACAGATGTTCAGACTGACGGAGGCCTGAAGATGTCCAAACGCCTGGGCTCTCCAGCCCTCCTTCCCCTCCCCTCTCTGTCTGTCTTCTCTCCCCTCCCCTTTCTTTGTCCCCTTCCTTCCACACGTTTAGAAAGTACCCGCTACCAGCAGTCTTCATATTAGGTTCCAACCATACCAAAGGAATCCATGCCCTCCAAAACCTTCCCAGGGGCAGAAACCACCCACGAGGGATGCCTCTGCCATCTTACCATACGGGTGCCCACACCACCACAACACACCTCAATTTGTGAAAACACTTTCTCTTCCCTATCAGAGTGAAATAATGCATACCCTTGTGTGGCTCTGCAATGGAAAGAGGGAAAATGGGATCATGCTGGGAAAATCATACCTTCTGGAATAAAGAGGCAAATGTAGAAACTGATGTCTGAAAGCGTCACAGGAGAGGACCCTGGGACACGGGTTCTCTGGGCAGCACCCACGCCTGGGGAGGAGCTGTTTGCAGTCAGTCTTCCCACGGACCCTGGGCACTGAGGGGAGGGTTGGCCTGTCTCCTTGGCCCCTGTGTGCCCAGCACCAGCACCAAACTGGGCACTGCCCAGGCGTCGGTCTGTGTTAAGGACGTGGCATGGAGAGACCTGGGAGGAGATTACCCTGGGGCTAGGTGGGTGTCCAGCTCCTTCCCAGTTATCTTCCACCCAGCACAGAGGACATCCCGCAACTCAGTTGCTCCTCGCAGGGTCACATTTAGCCTCCCACGGGCTCTGCCACTCACAGTGTTCCTGTCAGGAAGCAGGGTTTGTTCCCTGAGATCGCCAGTCCGGGAGTCTCTCCAGGACCCCTGGAGGTGTCCCGGTGTGGCTTCGGCTGCCCTGTTTCCCTGGGCCTGGTGTAACATCATGAGAAGAACTGTTACTAGTCTCCATCTCAGAGAAAGGATAACCACGCCCCTAACACCCTGGCAGGACCAGACCCACCTTCCTGTCTAACATGACCCCTTCACCTGAGAGCTGGAACTTTCTGGAAACTTCCGGAGCCTTGTACATGCTCTGGAGCCTACTAAGACGCAGAACCAGTAATAGATTTGCTCAGTTCCTGCAGCTTCAGCTGTAGGTCACTCAGAAATTATTGTGCTATATGGGTTTAAATAATTTGAATAGACATGAATACATTTAATAAAAACAGTCTGCTCTATCAAATTATTTCCATTTTTGTTCTCATTTATTTCCTTTAGCTCCAGATGATACTAAAATAAACTACTGATATATAATTAACTTTAGATGTTATACTTTCTTGACCCAAGCTGATTTTGGTGACAGTGAAGAACATTTTGAAGTAGTTTTATGATTTTTCACAGCACAACAGATTTTTATAAGAGGAAAAAAAAAAGCTTTAAAAATGCTGGCAGTGTTGGTTAGCTCCTCCAACAAAAGCACCCACACCAGTAAAGCCAACAAATTCGCAGTGGGCTGAAAAGCGGTTTCTGGAACTCTTTTAAACCTTGGCTAACTTTTGGGGGCTCCCAAAGGACTGGATTACTTCATGTCAAAGCAAAAATTCTCCTGACTCTGTAAACAGCCCACGGTTCTGGGAAATATGAAAAACGTAGATCAGAAATGAAGTTGTGTTATGTTTGGAGAGGCTGTCTGTGATCATGAACCCTTCGTCCCGTGGGACCTACTCTGCTGCCGGGTCTTTCAGGTCCTCCTCTTCCTCAGGATCACTGTATCCCTCTTTACCTTCTTCCTCAGAACACCCACTGCCAAATACAAAATGGCAATGATGAGATTACAACCATCCCGGAAGGCTGATTAAATCTGCATGCCCTTCTTTGCTGGCTGTGCATTTTCACTGTAAATAGTTTTGTGTTTTGTGGCATATATAAAAACTTGGCAAGTAAAAGACAAAAGTCACCAAAGACCTCATTTCCCACTAGTTTTGTAATAGAAAACCAAATTGATATTCTCTTTTCTCCTTTCTACCACACAAACGATACTCACTTCATCCTTATAGCATAGGTAAGTGTCAGTGCCCCTCTCACCAAGAATATTTTGTGGCTCAGTGAATATCAAGTGAACTTAAAATGTATTCTGATGCCATCAGGTAAGAAGAAGATGTTTAACATAACACAATATTCCACCAGAATAAACTGAGCTGGGCTTTTTTTCCCATTGTAGAATTCATGATGGAAGGTGGAGGGATGATTCACTCACAAAGTGATGCATGTGATAAAGAAAAGATTGTATCCTAGAATTTTAAACCTTATCTAAGAAATTATCCAGACAAAGGGGCTTAGAGCTTTTGGCAGGATCCTGGACTTCCATTAGAAGCCTGAAAAGCTCAAAGAGAAGAAACTACAGTATATTCCATTCCTTCCTTTGGCAACTGGGATCTTCCCTTGTTTTAAACCAAACAAACATTCACAAGGAAAACCAGCTGCTTTTACAATGAATAAACCCATTACCTCAACTCCTTTACTCAATACCATTACAGAGGTATTTTTACTTGTCAGATTTTCTGTTTCATGGAAGCTTGGATATTTTCAGTATGCTGTCAATACAGACAAAACAGAGCTGGTTTTAGCAACAGCACCAGATGTGTCTGAGGACATGGGCCTTCCTGGACCTCCAATTCCAAGGTTGGGTGGTAAGTTACAGCTGCTGTCAAAAATAGTAACAACAGGATTTGGCATCTCGACACAATGCTGCCTGGTGATGGCTAAGCTGACGGCACAGTAGCCAGTGGAGAGGAGGCTGCACACACGTGGAAGGGAGGGTTAGGAGCCCCTGGAGTGTAGACTCAGCCTATGCATCTAGAGCCAGCCCTGCTGTAGTTTCCACCACAGCATATTGCTCCAAGTACCCACTCACGTTTGACCCATAGCAGTCAGTAACATTAATTGTGCTGAAGGAAGCAAATGAACAGTAACCAATCTAAAACAAGAGCAAAAGGGATTTTGCAAAAGTACCAGCATTTGAGGACCCTTCTTCTTCCCATATCCAGTTTTCCCCTCTTTTCTGGATAATTGGGTTATCATCATGTTCAGGGTGTCAGAGGGCCAGCGTGCTCCTGGAATCAGTGGGAGACTTTTGTGATTCACAGGTCAGACAAGTCAGGTCTATAGAGTCTAACAAGAGGGCTGTTTATCAGTACAGTAAAGGGAGTAATCTCTACTTACAAATGAACAAGTGGGGTTTTGAGAAGTTAGACTGTCACAGAACCAGAGTTAGAAGCAGTTTCAGAGCCAAGACATCCTAAATGATCAGCAGTAGAAACGAAAGTTAAAGTTTTAAAAATTGTCTGTACACCTAGCCATGTATGATGGCTTTCTGCAGCCCTGATCCCAATCTAGGCTCTGTGGGGTCTAGGCTATGAAATGAGGATGGCATCAAACTGTTTCTGGGTTGATCTTAGTTCAAACTCTTGTTAACTGAATGACCTTGAGCAAGTTTTTAAAATGCCTTGGCCTTCACATTTCTCATTTATAGAGTAGGGACAACCTGTCCCTTAAAGTTTGTTGATGCATGTAACACACTTAATGATGTAATATACTTATCACAGTGTCAAACACATAGTCAACACTCAATAGATGGTAGGTACGGTTATTACAAAGCAGTCAAAATGAGCCCTACATTTAATGGCTCCCTGCAAGAAAAGCATGAAGTCTAACATGGCTCATGGGGCTTACCTCTCTCCAGCTTTATCTAGCAACACTTTCCCCTCTGAAATCAACACTCTAGAGATGTTGCAAATTGTTCAGTTCCTTGAAATGTGGCATTCTTTCTACTCCTAGGCCTTGGAACATGTGCTCCCTTGCCTTAGAGCATGCTATCAACACCTCCCACTCATCCTTCACCTATCAGCTTAAGTGCTGTCCTCCACTTCAGTGCTATGCTGTGTCTCCCTGCCCCATTCTCTCTAGAGTGCCAATGCTTACACTCACTTGCTCAGTATTGTCCTTCTCCACGTGACTCCATGAAATCGGGAGCCATGTTTTGTTCATGTTGCTATTTCTAAATCTTGGCAGAGTTCTTATCCCACAGTAGATATTCCACCAATACTAATTGAGTGAATAAATAAATTACAAAACTGTCTAGGGAACTCAAAATTACTGATGTTCTCAATCTAGGTGGCTCAATGCAGAAGTGAATAGAACTCAATAATATAGGAATAGAAAGTGAATATACGATTCAGAAGTGAATGGGATATAATCTGGTCTGCTTTAACAAAAAAAAATTATACTTCCTAACATCCCTTGCAGGTGTGACTAGGTTTTGAAGAAGTTCTGACCAATGAAATGCAGGCTGAATACTGCCACTCTTCAATCTATTCTCTACAAAATCCAGACTATAAGTACCTAGTGAAACCCATAAGTCTCCACCACTTACTGTGTGCTGTGTGATAGACTGGCATGCTATCTTGAATGACAGCTGAAATGCACTCTTTTTACATTCTTTTCTTCTTTCTCCTCTTTGATATCTAAAATAAATATGTGATGTGTGATGTCTGGAGCGTTGAGGAACAGGGTTCTACTTTAGCGCTGGTGAAGGGCAGAGCTGGATGAAGCCTGGGTCCCTGAGTATTTTGGAAAATGTAACCAGCCCCTTCCTGCTTACCCTCTGACTTCTCATTTTCTTTATCAACTATTATTTTTATCCTCTATTACTTGTAGTTGAGTTTCAAAGAAACCTCTAATTATCAGGAATTGCATTGTGAAAACAATGATGTATGTTTGAAAAAAGGACTTAAGAGAGTTCCAAAGCTATTTTTATTTCAGCATTTTTCACAGTAGTATTTTCATAGCAATAATGCATTTTATTGATGTGAGCTGAAGATTTCTTAATCTTAAACATAACTGAGCAAATTATAAATATCATGAAAGACCAGAAAAAAATCAATAGTTTTCTAGATTCTAATCACACAACAGAACATTTTACAACAGTCACTGGTGAGCAAAAGAAAATAATATCAACTGAGCAGCCAGTCACTCCAGAAAGCAACTGTGTTTTCCAAGGCAGTGAATACAACAACCTTTCTTCTGGTGTTTATGGTGATAGTTCTCAACCACAAGCCCATGATAACTGGGAATAATGTTCAAAATATTTATCAGTCTGCACAATCTGGATGCCATCCAATCAGAACAGATTCTGGCTATAGAACAACTGGTATATCTATCCTGGCACATGGCAACATGATTTCAGCCTAGTGATACCAATAGTAGCACGTGTACTGAAATCACATTTCTTAAATTATCAACCACATTTTGTCTAATTCATGGCATAATACATGATAGAATGCCTATATCATATGCAAAATTAGAGGTCCGTAGAAGTAGTTGTGTTTTGTGTGTGTGTGTGAGATAATTTCCCAACGAGTTAAAAAAAATGAGATCCAAAGGATCCTGTTGGACAGATTTTTGGAAAATGGATAACTGGCTGTTTGGCATATATTTTTCTTAACCATTGTGTTTGAGTGCTTGTATGCGTGTCTGTATGCATACACATAGAAACAACACACACAAAAGTAGTATGAATGCAACCAGGACTACATTGACATAGTGCCTGTGGCCAGCAATACTGTTTCCTTTCATTCCAGGAACAAGAAACTTCAGCACCCCCAACATACTGGACTTGCTTCTGGCATTCATGCCACAGGGCTCCTAGTGTCTCAAATACTATTTTTGATGTGCAGCTGTTGTGTTGAAACATCTGATAGTTTCTCTTCTCCAGACTGATTTGGTGCAAGATACCAGTAAATGATCATTTGTTTCAGTTCTTACAAGAGCCAAGAGACTAATATTAGATAATGGTTCCTCCCACACATAGTCCTTTCCTTCTGACTTTTAGCCTAGAGGATCCCAGACCCCGAGAAACCATGACAAGTCATTCTCAGACGGGCTTGGGCTTCAGCCTCCAGACCTGTGGGGCTCCATCTGGCTTACAAAGTCTGCCCAATGGGAGAACAGGAACACCCAGTGCCACTCCCCCACACCCCTGTCAGTCCATGCTAAGTCCTTGTTACAGTTGTACTCATTTCCTTTTGTTTTCTTCCCTGTGGATTTGGAGATTAACTGGCCACAATTCACTAAAACAGTCATTTGTGTACTTGAAGGCCATTAGTGAAATCCCCTCTCAGTTCAGAAGAAAAGAGGCTGATCAAAATATTTAACAACTGGTAAGACTGAAGAACTAAAGGCACCAGCATTATCCAGTCAGAATGGACTCTGGCCATAGAGATTGAGCAGATTCTTGGAGTCTCTTTGTTTAGAGACTCAGAGGATAAGGGAAACAACCATTTGCCAGTTGGTCTGGGACATATTTCCTTTTCTTAATCATGGGCAGATCTGTCCCAGGGTGTTTCTATGGAGAATCCCCAGCCTCAGCCTTAACCATCATCTTGGCTAACCATCCTGATAGTATATTATCAACCTTACATATGCGATAATGCACGATTATTACACTTTTCAAGACTAATAACCAGACTGCTAGTGTAGCCCTATTTGCCTCAGCCAGATGACCTTCAGCCATATCTGGAGAATGATGTAAGATATATTTTTTTAATCTCTCAAATTTTTTTTTGAAAGAAAGAGAAAGAGAGAAAAGAAGAAAGAAAGAGTGAAAGAAAGAAAGAAAAAACAAAGAATGTAAGAGAGAAAGAAAGAGGAAGAGAAAGAGGGCGAGAGAACGAGATTCTTGTTGTATTGCCCAGGATAGAATGCAGTCTAGAAATGGGTATTAAAAACCTCTTTTATGCCAATAATTGTGCTTAATAATGGAGACAGGAAGGAGTAAGAGTGGCCTTTTTCTTATAAGAGTGAATGCATTCCATTTTTGTTTTCTTTAAGCCACCTTGCATTTTATTTCTGCCAAAAGAAAGCTGACTTAACAAAAATAGGTTAGCTCTGGAATAAATACAAGATACTGAAGGCCTCCCACTGACCTCTTGGGGTTGGTCCAATCAGACTTGAGAGAACATGAGGCCACTTGTGCTTGGTACTGTCCTGAAAGTTGATACCTGGTTCATTCTCTGGTATCTGGAAAGGAGCCCTTTCCCTCTATTTGTCATTTGGCAACATTTTTTATTTTTTTACCTTTAGAAGGGGAAGTAAGAACTGTAAGGAATGTTTGGGGCCCATATCCAGGATTATCTCCAGACAGCTGGCTCTCCAGTGGACAGCTCCAGGAACCCAGAGACAATTCCCTTTTCCCAGTCTGCTGATGCATCTCCTTTAGCAGATTGCTGCTGTCTTCTCCTCTCCAACTTCCAACACTTGACCAAGAGAACCTTCTGCCCAGGCTGCAATACTATCTAATCCTTGACTAGCATGGCCTCAGTGGGCCCTGGAAATGGACAAAGCTTGGATCAAATGTCAACCCCATCACTTATTACAAGGCTGCTGTGAGATTTTAATGAGATGATGTGTAAAGGTTCTTATGTACGGCATGCAGTAGGCGTTCAATATGTGCTTTAGTCACATAGACTCCAAGTACACAAGGACAGGTCCTGCATGATGCATCCCTGTGCTCTTTATTGCTCTAGCAAGATCTCAGCAGAGAATAGTTGCTTAATAACATGCCCTGAGAGAAAACATAAAAAGAAAAGGATGTAGAAGCATGTAGATGTCTGGGGGGAAAGAAAGTGTAAAATTGAGGCTATCAGCTACTTATTCACCCATCCCTGATTACGCATTTTCTCTGAGCCAAGCATTTAGGACAAAGTTGTGGTGTTCAGAGAGTTTGGTCAAGTGGGAAGATAAGAAGGATAAGCAAGTAGATACAGCATTTTTGTTTTGGTTACATATTATAGAAAGCTACTATACCCATCATGAACAAAAGAAAGATCTACCGGATGTATATTGAGTATGCCACAGAATGAGAAGGCTTTGGGAGAGAGGAAATAACAGGGTACTCTGACCAAGGCCACTCATAATCATTTTGTCTAGAGTGCCCCCGGGCTCTCTCCTCACTTTCTAGAAAATGTGTTCCTATTGCTGGAGAGACATTCTGATTGGCCCAGATTAGATCTTACATTTACTCTTAGACCAATCAGAGGCGGATCTTTGAGTTTCCCTATGTCAGGGTTTGCCGGCTGTTTCTAGGAAGGGTGCAGTCTCCAGAGAAGTGGCTTCTCTCACCGTAAGTGCTAAATAAAGGTAAGGGCTTTGACACACAGTCCTTGATCACACTTGGGAGAAGTGAAGAAGAGCTTTCAAGAAGGGGTATCAACTGAGTGTAGTAGCCTTGAGGACAAGGAGGCAGGCTATGAAAGAATCTGGATCAATGAATTTGAACTTGAAGAAAGAGGGGCTCAGTGGGGATCCTGGCCTGAAAATCACAGAAGAGCCTGTTCAGCTTGCCCAGTTGCATAATCACAAGGGGAAAACACCCTACAAATGGGGCCTCTAGGGCATCTTGGGTGGTTAGCAAGGCCAGGTGACAGTGTTGGGGGTCATTCCAACCTGAGCTAGAGCTTCTGCATAAAATCAGGGGCAGTAGGGATGGCAGTGAGATAAGAGAAGAAATGAGGTTCTAGTCTGGCTCAGCCACTTATCAGCTGCATAATTGTAAGAAATTCTCCCCAAGACTCAGTTAGCTCAACTGGAAAGTGGAAAAAACATTTGTTTTTCAGACTGGATGTGAAGTTTAGGGGAGAAGATATACGTGAAACCAACTGGCAAGCATCTGCCAGGACCAAATGACCCATGACTGCGGGTTTCTTTTTTAGTTGTTCCTTTGGACACTGAGTTCTGCCTGGGCTTCAGTCATCATTTTGATGGATGAATTTTGGGGAAAGTCCTGGCAACTTTCAGATGTCAGGAACTCGGTGACCCTGCCTGTTTCAGTGAACTATCCGTAATCCTGGGAACTGGATGGAAGGACGCTTCCATATATATTCCCAGAGAAGCTTGTTCTATTTAAGATTCTCACTCTTTATAATTGCATGGGGTTTGTGTTTTTTTGTTTTTTTGTTTTTTTTTGCATGACTAGTGTGAACCTCTTATTCCTGACTTTGCCCACTTCTGAACATGTCTTTTTCAGAGGCTTAATCTCTGGACTTCCAGCAGAGAAAGCATTGCAAGGTATTATCCCAGTCTCAGGAGGAAGCCTTGGCTCTAATGCTATCATGTTCACGTTTGTGCTTCGCTCTTAGAACAGAACACGCATTCCCCAAACGCCTCATTACACAGTGAAGTCCAGCAAAACAGACAGCCGTTATTTGATCTGCCCCCTGGTTACCTGGTGAGCCAGTCAGTGGGAGGGGAAGCAATTTCAAAGAGGCACCCAGAGAATGGTAAGCACACAGGCTTTGGAAGCACAGACCAAGGTTTTGACCTTGTCTCTGCCACCTATAAACAGAGGGGCCTGGGACAAGTTCCTTAACTTTTCCTACTTTGTTTCATTATCTGTGAAATGGGGATGGTATCATTGGGTTAGGCTGCAGAGTGGGTAGGCTTAAGCGAGATACTTTATGTCAAGTGCTTTCATGAAACTCCATCTGGTTTATAGAAGGCACTCAATAAATGTTAGTTTTAGTCATTCACCTTCATTCAGGTTAAAATAACTTGCTTCTTGGGTCTCTCTTCCCTCCAATGGTTGGCTTCTCTGTATAGTAAGTCTCTTTCTGCACCTTGCTAAGGGTATTTTGTTCCTTTTCATGGTAAGAGATATGAAAGAAAGGGATTAGGGACTGGAGACAGAAAGGTGCATATCTGTAGCCTTGTCTTTTGCAAATGGGAACATGAACACTGAGGTTGAGCCTCAAGGGGGACCTTTAAGATCCCAGTCAGGCAGCCCCAGAATGGGATCCACTTGAGCAATGATTGGGCGTGCAAATATTCAGGCATGCCAAGAACACAGACAGAGGGAGGAGGCTGGGCTCTGGGCCTGTGTTGCTACTTCTGTGTCTGGGCCTCAATTTCTTTATCTCTCAAACAGAGTGATATGGGGCTCAACTCGGCCTTTTATGCTAAATAATATGTCCAGTTCTTTAGCATCTAGCAACTCAAGTTCAGGTCCTCAAGTGAACTTGAGCCTTATTTTACTTAGCTATAAAATAGGATTAGTAATCAAATCCACCTGCAGGCTTGTTGTGAGAATTGGAAATATGATTTTTAAAGCAATGAGCCCTATCCCTCATATATAGTATGTTCTCAATAACAGGTAATTGATTAAGGGCAAATGATTGTATCATTTCTTCCAGGTGGAGTGACTTCAAGTTAATTTCTTTGAGATTCTCTTAGCTCTTCAGTCTTCTGTGAGCCAGGTTTTTCCTCAGGATGGTTTTCTTCATGGTTACAGGATGACTACTTACAAATTACACTCTTTCGTGACCATTGCTGGGGTTATCTGCCTCCTTGGTCACACTTAAGAAGTGAATGAGGGATATCTTTTCTCACAACTATCCAAGCAAAGTCATAAGCTTCACTCTGATTGGGTTGCCTTAGGCCACATGACCACCTCTGAACCAGTCACTGTGCATGACCAGGGTATGACATGTGCTGATTGGTTGAGAACTGGGAGATATCTGTTATAGCAATGATAATCGTAACAATAATGGCAACAACATACCAGGAATTGCCATTTATTGAACACTTCCCGTATGTTAATTATTATTTTATACTTTGCAACATTTCCAATAGATGGGTGCTATCATTACTTCCAATTTACTGATGAGGAAACAGATCCACACCAAACAGCTAACTCACCTGAAGTCGCACTGCTTGTAGGTATTTGCAGAGCTAGGATTTTAATGCAGAATTGCCAGATTCTGAAGCTCTGTATATCCCACTGCCTCTCCTTGGTTCATTGTGCTTACTCTTCTCACACTGCAGGGTGATTTCTTGTCCCGTGGTCTGTCTTCTCCCCTAGAATGTAAGCTCCCTATCTCTGAGTGCAAGCTATGCCGGTGACGAGGAGCTTACCACCTCATCGGCAGCTCCTTTCCCTTAGGTTGCCTCTAATTGTTATCTACGGAAACCTCACAGAGTAGCAACTCTGAAATCTGGATGTGTTTGGGAAGAAGAACCGCTTAATTATCATCTTAGATGTGCCATGTGTCTGCTGTCCATCTGCCTTCGTCATCCGGTGCTGCCCTGTCCACTGTCTTACTAAGTGAGGGTACAGGAAAGACCATTCAGGCTGTGGTGCTTTGTTTAGGGGCCACCGATTCTGCCCATCCCAATATGCACATCTCTTCACTATGTAACTTTTTTGCTCTTCTCATCCAGAGATGGAGTTTACTTCCCACTCTCTTGAGTCTGGGCTGGCCTATGGCTTGCTTTGACAGATGGAATGTTCTAGAAATTTAGAACACCATGCAAGTTCTAAAGCCTAAGCCTCCTAAGGCTTGGAGGAAGAAGCTTCCTCCTTCACCCTGTTG
Source organism: Cacajao melanocephalus (assembly GCA_963573385.1). Taxonomy (NCBI): domain Eukaryota; kingdom Metazoa; phylum Chordata; class Mammalia; order Primates; family Pitheciidae; genus Cacajao; species Cacajao melanocephalus. The sequence goes on along the minus strand of CAUYLG010060358.1, from coordinate 24,261 downwards.
GGATGCCATTTGGAGACCACCATATGGACAAGCCTGCCTAGATATGGAAGGGTAAGAGATCATGTCGAGGAGAACTGAGGTCCCCAGCAGGGGGCACCAACTGGGAGCCACATAAATGAGGCCATCTGACCATTCAGCTGAATGCTGCCCTATCAGTGATCACAGGCTAAGCCAGCAGAGGAGTCACCCACTCAACCTATAGAATTGTAGAAAATATCACACCTGTAATCCCAGCATTTGGGGAGGCCAAGGCAGGTGGATATCACGAGGTCAAGAGATCAAGACCATCCTGGCCAACATGGTGAAACCTCGTCTCTACTAAAAATACAAAAATTATCCAGGCATGGTGGTGCATGCCTATAATCCCAGCTACTTGGGAGGCTGAGGCAGGAGGATCGCTTGAACCAGGGAGTCGGAGGTTGCAGTGAGCAGAGATCATGCCACTGCACTCCAGCCTGGTGACAGAGTGAGACTCCATGTCAAAAAATAAATAAATAAAAAGAATTGTAGAAAATAATACATTATTGTTGATTTAAGGCACGGGTTTTGAGGTGATGTGTTACACAGCATAGATAACTTATACACAGGTGCTACTTTCCTTTTCTTTTCCAAATTCTCTTTAACTGTTCATTCTATTCCATAAATAAGTCTTCCCATGTTATCACAGTGGCACATAAATTACAAAGCTCTCCATGCACCTCAGATTCTACAGTAACGTCTAAGTTGGGGCTGAGGAAGTTCATGAGCATGAGTCAGCTAGGATGGGGAATGCAGATGGTTAAAAAAGGAGCCTGAAGCAGCAGGGGACCCTAAGAAGAGCAGAAGGGAAGGGTCCACTAGAAAGGAAGTCACTTGATTGGAGTCATCCTCCAAAACATCACATTTCTGGGCCCCAAGTTGATCCTGGGAAAGGTCTTAGAAAGGGAAGTGGTTAATGAAGAGATGGGAGAAAAAGGAAAGGAAAGGCTCAGGAGGTGCTTGCTGCCCATGAAGCCTGCCGGGTCCATCTGTCACACAATGCCTCACAAGTCTGCTCAGGCAAAGTAAGACCCACCTCCACTGGATCACTCATTAGAAACAAGATGCCATTGTTTCAGGAGAACAGATTGGGGAGGAGGAGGAGAGGCATTTGAAAATGCAGCAAATTTGAATGACCCAGGTTTATTTCAGTACTTCAAAATGTGATTAATAAGAAAGCAAAATAGGCCGGGAGAGGTGGCTCATGTCTGTAATCCCAGCACTTTGGGAGGCTGAGGTGAGCAAATCACTTGAGGTCAGGAGTTCGAGTCCGGCCTGGAAAACATAGTGAAACCCTGTCTCTACTAAAATACAAAAATTAGCCGGGTGTGGTGGCAGGTGCCTGCAATCCCAGCTACTTGGGAGGTGGAGGCATGAGAATCGCTTGAACCAGGGAGGTGGAGGTTGCAGTGAGCTGAGATTGCGCTGCTGCACTCCAGCCCCAGCCTGGGTAACAGAGCAAGACTCCATCTAAAATAAAATAAAATAAAATAAATTTTAAAAGTCCTGTGAACAAGAAAAGAGGTCAGACAGGGAAACAAGGAGCGGATACTGAAGCAGTCCAGCCCAGTGGTTAAGAGTTCAGACTTCAGAGTCAAATCACTCGCGGTTAACCCTCAGCTCCTCCACTGACTTGCATGTGACCTTGAGTGAATCACTTTACTTCACTAGACTTCAGTGCAAAATGGGGAAAATAATTGTACATAATGCATTGAAATGTTTAGCATAGTGCATATGTCTCCAGCTTAACGGACATCTATGCAGTTCTAGCTAAACGATGCTTTTGTTGCTTTGTCTGCACTAGTTACTTTCATCTGGCAATAGCATCCCAGTCAATTACCTCTTTTCCAGTGATAATTTTCTTGTGGTTTAGGTGGAATAAATCTGTCTTTCTGCTCCAAGGATCTTTTGACCTAGCTCTGTTCCAATTAGGGGTTGAGTAACTGGTTCAGGGTTGGGTGAATGGCCCATGCTTGTCCAGTGAAAGATAGTTGTGGGACTCTGGCTGGAGCCATCAGGTCAGAAAAGCAATCATTCCATCAGATGTCCTTGCTTAGCAAAGTAAGTTGTTGGGGATGGTCTGAGGTCATTCTACCACCATTTAGCTAGAGCATGTCTGGTAATATGGCCCAATAGAGGAAAGTAGAATTGAGAGACATAGAGGAAGACTGCTTCCTGATAAGTTTGAGCTCTGGATCCAGCTGGGTCTGATGCCAGACCATAAGCCGGCATGAGCTGAGTTTCTGTTTCTGTAATCAAACAGGCTCTGCAAGCTATGACATTCAATCATGGCTCTTATAGCCAGTCTATCAACTATTCCTGCAAAAGGTGGATCAAAAACTTGGTTTATGTGGCCCTAGAACTGTCTTCACATCAAGAGTCCATGACCACAATTCCTGTTCCTTCTCTGCCATTGACCTTTCCTGTGACTTTGGGGATGCAGAGTTAAGACTAATCAGCTTCCTCTTTCTGTGACTCCAAGAGAATTCTGCAGAGCAACCACTTCTGAGGGTATAAGGTGTTACTTGGAGAAAAGGTTTAATAATCAAGTAGGTCTGTGAAACAACTGGTCTAAAAAAAGAAAAACCTGTTTTAGCACTGGGGGGCTTTTCAGATCCTTTCATGGACTAATGTTCCTATGTGTCTAAGAAAAAAGAGCTTAGTATACAGCACTTCCCAGGTATGCTTGACTATGATGGGAAGCCTCCCCTGGAAAGACTCTCCTAGAGCTAGAGTTCTCTAGAATACAGGAAAATACAACTAAGAGGGTGGCTGGGCACTGTCTTAATGGTGTGGGGGATTAAACACTAGTCAGGTTTTGGTTCTCAGATTCAACTTTCATATATTCATTCAAACATTTATGGGGCACCTCTCCTATGTCTGGCACTGTCTTGGCTCTGGGGTTACAGAAGTTAATGCAAGCCTCTTAAATTAATGTGAGCCTCTTAAGAGCAAGGTATTTACTGGAATAGGGACCTGAAGCCACAGGAGACCCTCGGGAGAACAGAAGGGAAGGGCCCACTAGGGAGAAAGTGACTTGGACTTCTGATGCCTTGCTCTTAAGAGGTTCACAGCACAGAGGAGAACATACCCATACCCACGCCCACACCTCCCCCACCTCACACATGCAAAGAAAATGGTGATACAAGTTGCTCAGGACTACTGAGCAAAAAGCTGCTCCACCAGACTGGGAGACCAGGAATGGAGTCATTTAAATTAATTACAGAAAGATGCTCAGTAGTGGTTGAATACAGAGGAGGCCATACAGGCGAGGGAACCACAAGAATGAAGGCCTAGACATCTGGAAGAACAGAGGAGTAATTTTGTGAGATTGGGTTATGGGGATAAATGACTCATTGGTAAGCACAGCCCAGATCACAAAGACATTTGCTGAGAAGCTGAGATTCTATTTTATATGCAGTGGGGGAACCATCAAAAGCTACGCTTTTGATCTGTCCAGATACATGTTTGCATGAAGTTAAACTGGGGAAATAGGAATAATGGGTTACAGGGGGTGATGCTGGGGTGAGAACTCATATGAAGGTTTCTTTATGATGAGACGCCACTGTTGAGTTTCTGATTTGTCAGGAAACAACTCCTTACATATTCAGATCGTTTGAATTAATACTATCTTTATTTAATGTTCATTTTAGGAATCAGACAAAACCGCTAAGCAACTAGTTGCAAAATTCCCGTGTTCACCTAAGGATATCAAGTAAGGGCCTTAGCGTTTCTGAGACACTGGTTGTTTTTCCAATGTCTCGCCTGGTATAGCATATTTTCTGATATGACTAGATTACTTTTAGAAATTCAGGTTGACTTAGAACCCATAAAAAGCCCCTTGGAAAGACTGGCCTGGTCCCTTGTCAACACAGTCCCATTATGAGGTTCCTGACCTGTGGTAAGTAAAGAATGGCCCTTTCTGACAGGCCCAGGAAGCTTAAGTTATTTTGGAACCTTGAGAAGAGGGGAATTCACCCAATTCATACAGGTATTACAGACAATCTGATGACAAATCCTTGGCTTGGCTTTCTAGCCTTGAGGCTTTAAAAAATCTGATTTGAGATTCCTTATGAAAATCCCAACACAGCCAATTAAAAAAATGCCTGCATAACCAATCACTACTTTACCTGCAAAGCTCTCCTTTGTGGAAGGGGGTGAGAGAGGAAATTTGCATCTGTAGAGAATCTGCATTGATGCAGTCTGGCCTTCCCTTATCCAGTTCTAGGAAAGACAATCTATAAGTCTTAACACCTTTAAAGGTCTGAAAGAAACATTTATTATCTCTTTTCTCTGAGGGCTGCTACCTGTGAGGTTTCATCTGGCTAATAAAAAAGACTTTGCTAGCCAAGTGTCCTTTTCTCCCTCTCCCATAACTTGCCTTGCCTCCAAGCCCTGAGTTATCACCATAACTTGTTTTTGTTCATGCTCTGAGCCCCCATTCTTTCTGTAAGATGGCATGCAAGCTTCTGCATCACATTGGAACATTGGGTTTTCATTCTGGAGGCTCCCGTGGCATGTAAAACTATAATCAAATAAATTTATATATCTTTTCTCCTATTAAATCTACCTCTTTTCAGTGATCCTTAGAGAACTTATCTCAGTGTTTAATGGAGACTCACTAGAAACATTTTGGAATAATGGGTTACAGGGGTATTCCCATTAACCTTTGGCTTTTATTAAAGGTATTACCCAACCATTTCAGGCAAGAGAAGACCATTGGAATCATAAAAAATAGAAAGAAAAAGACCAAATTAAATCTATTTTCATTTGATATAAAAATTACCTGAGTCCAGAAATTAACCCTTATATTATGGTCAATTAATTTTGGAAAAGGGTGCCAAGACAATTCAATAGGGAAAGAATGATTCTTTTCAACAATTATGCTAGGACAACTGGATATCCAAATGCAAAATAATAAAATTGGACTACCTCTCTCACATATATGCAAAAAGTTAACTTAAAGTGGATCATAGATTTAAATTTAGGAGCAAAAACTATAAAATTCTTGGAAGAAAACAGGAGTAAATGTTCACAATGTTAGGTTAGGTGATGGTTTCTTAGATATGGCAGATAAAAGTACAAGTCACAAAAGAAAAATAGATAAATTGAATCACATTAAAATTAAAGATTTTGTCTTGCAAAAGATACCATTAACAAAAAAAAAGACAACACATAGAATGGGAGAAAATATTTGAAATAACGTATCTGATAAGAGCCTAATATCCAGAATATATATAAAGAAGTCTTACAGTTCAATAATAAAGACAAGCAAAAAGTATATTTTTTGTTTTTGAGACAGGGTCTCATTCTGTCACCCAGTCTGGAGGGCAGTGGCACAATCTCAGCTCACTGCAACCTCCACCTCTGAGGCTCAATTGATCTTCCCACCTCAGCCTCCTGAGTAGCTGGGACTACAGGCTTGTCACCACACCTGGCTAATTTTTAAAAAATTTTTTAGCAGAGAGGAGGTCTTGCTATGTTTCTTGGGCTTGTCTCTAGCTCCTGCACTCAAGTGATCCTCCTCCTGGAGAAATTATAGGCATGAGCCACCACACCTGGTCACAATTTTTTTTTTCCAGTGGTCAAATATCTGAGTAGACATTTCTCCAAAGATATACTAATGGCCATACGTACATGATAAGATGCTCAGCATTATTAGTTATTAGGAAAATGCATATCAAAATCACAATGAGATACCAAAGTACCACTTCATAATACTGCACTAGCTATTATCAAATACATAATAACAAATGTTGGTGAAGATATGCAGAAATTGGAACTCTCATGCATTGTTAATGGGAATTTAAAATGGTGTAGCCACATCGGCAAACAGTTGTGTAACTCCTCAATATGTTAAATATGGAGTTACCTATAATCAAGCAATTCCACTCCTAGATGTATACCTAAGAGAGATTAAAATATGTATTCACACAAAATCTTGTGCACAGATATTCATAGCAACTTTATTGGTAATAACCAAAAAATGAAACAACCCTAACATCTATTATCTGATGAATGGGTAAGTAAAATGTGAAACATCTGTACAATGGAACATTATTCAGCGATAACAAGTAATGAATTACTGATATATGCTACAACATAGATGAGCCTTAAAGAAGCATGCCAAGTGAACGAAGCCAGTCACAGAAGAGCACATATGAAATGATTCTATTTCTATTGCAAATGCCCAGAATAAAAAAAGTTCTAGAGAAGGAAAGGAGATTATTGATTTCTTAGGACTAGGAGAGGAGGTGGGCTGAGGAGAAATGCAAAGGGTGTAAAGTTTCTTTTTAGGAGCTATGAAAATGTTCTAAAATTAGACTGCGGTAATGGTTGCAAATCCTGTAAATATACTAAAGAAGACTTGTATACTTTAAATGAGTAAATTGCATTATATATCATGTGAATTATAGATCAATAAAGCTGTTAAAAATTCTACCTGATAAACCCAAAATAACAATGAAAAAAGTTTATTAAAATGAAAAGATGACTTAGTAAAGATGGAGATAGATAGGTAGGTAGATAGGTAGATAGAGCAGGTACGTAGGTAGGTAGCTAGCTGGATGGACATGGGAAATATAGTCACATGCACAGTTTCTAATGAGAAATATTCTTACATATGGCTAGAGAATTAAGGTAGCGCTCTGGGGAGTGGGTTTCAAGGATGTGGGTGAGTACCGCGGGAGCAAGAGGATTTGCTTTATACATTTGTCCATCTGTCTTCTTAAAATGTTTGTTAGAAGCACACAGTGATTTTACAATTAAAAAATTCATTTAAAAACTCTCTGAAACTCATATTTTGCAAATTCCCGCTTTTCCTTCTGAACCTCACTCTCCTGTGGGCAAAATTCCCAGCCACCCTTAGCAAGGGAGTCACTCCTTTGCTAATCTTTATTATTTCATTTACACATTTAAAATCTATGATTATTGCTCACAGTTCTGAGTACTCACCTCCCACGAAGACATCAGAATTTGTTTCATACTTTGTAGCCTTGGTTCCCCATACCTGTTTGATACATAGTAGGCTTCAACAAATGCACAGTAGGCATTCAATAAATGCTTGCTGAGTGTTTCAGAAATGAGCCTGGAGAAGGGCTTTGGAGTTGCTGATCATCAAAACCAGCTCACACCTGACACTCTTCCTCCTCTGAATAAAAATCTTCCAAGGAAGTTTAATGTTATATAATTCAATGAGTAGTTATTTAATAAGCTATGAAATTTCTCTGAGCCTTCAGTTTTCTTGTCTAAAACAGTATGTAGAGTAAGAAAGAGAAACCAAAGCTATTGTTAGAAATAATACAGAAAAAAAACTGTGCTTAGCAACTATTTGTTGGATAAATAAATAAGTGAATGAATGAATGAATAAATAAATAAATGAAAAACAGAGATGGAAAAAGAGAAAAACACTGAAATGATGGATGGATGAATAGATGATTAGGTGGATGGATGGTTGGATGGATGATGGATGGATCAATAGATGGACGAATAAATGGATAATGGATAGATGGCTGGATGGATGAATGGATGAATGGGTGGATGGATGGATGAATGGATGCATGCATGGATGGGTAGATGGCTGGCTGGCTGGCTGGATGAATGGGTCGATGGATGGATGAATGGATGCATGCATGGATGGATAGATGGATGGATAGATGGATGGATGGATGGATGGACGGATGGACGGATGGACGGATGGATGGGTGGATGAGTAGTCAGGTAAGGCCTAATTTGTTATTAGAGTTAGGAAAGCACAGAGAGGGCCAATGGCTAGATAGAGTCAGGTCACTTTCTCTTCTGAACTTGTCCCCTCTTTCTTCTGTTCTTGTCATTAAGAACAATTGGCTTTGATGGAATGACCAAGTTTCAGACCTCACTAAAGAGATTTCGTTTTAAGTTTGGGCCTAAGTCCAGTTGCACAGAAATTGATTCAATTCATTTCTAAGAAGATAAGGTCTTTGAGCCTTTTAAGCTAATGGGAACCTACTATTTTCCCAAGTTGGAAAAGATGTTGGGAAATTTACTTCCATGTGATGTAGCTGGGAGGGAAGGCAAACATTTCTAGGGCAGGCTTGAATGCTCATCAGTGAGAACCACAGGAAAAAAAAAACCAAAATTTGCTAGCCCCCATAAATAATAAGTTACCTTTGCCTTATGGGGTGAGGAAAATAAGAGAAGCAGATCAATCAAGTAACACCACAGGCTGTGCTTGACAACTTAGTCCAAGGCAGGGGCTTAAATTCAAGTCCTAATTCTGTAGCTAACTAGCTGGGTAACCTTAGGCTTGCCTCTGCCTCCGTTTCTACATTTGGAAAATAAGACGGTTACCAAGTTTACTTCCAGCACTAACTCTTTCAGGACTCAGAGACTGTTCTGTCCAAGGCTGACGTCACTTTGAGTCTCTCCTTGTGTCTGGGTTCCTCCATCCATCATGCTGACCATAATTATGCCCTTTCTGCCCATTTTGCATGGCTGCTGTGATGATCAAATGAGATAATGGATATGAAGGTGCCTTAAAATGGCATAGAGTATGCTGAAAATGTGAGTGTTAGAAAAAAAGTCCTGAGGCAGCCCCTGTAGTTCCGAAGTGGAGAGATCAGAGAGGATGTATCAGAGAGTGAAATATATCTTTGGAAAGTATTTTTTATGTCCCAAACTCCACAGTAGCCTCCCTGCTCTGCTTCCTTCCTCTGAGGAGAGGGTGGTCTGGAGCAGTAGTTTTCTAGGTACAGAAGGCTTGGCAGGAGACAGGGTAACCTCAGGCAAGTTTCCTATCTGTTCTGTGCCCCTGGTTCGGTGGGCGACAGGGGAGAAGTTGACTGACTTGGCCTGGACACCCTGCCCTGTGACCTCCAGCAATTGACACCTCTCCTCTGAAGGTTCAGTTCCTCATGTGAAAAATGGGAAATACAATCTCCCTGTCAGGGTTGCTGCAAGAATCAACTGGATGACGTGGTAATTGGAAGTGTGCTGAAGATAAGAAGCCTTTTCCCAAGTTGAGATTAAAGAGTTTTCTGGGAAATACTTAAAGCCTTAGAAAAATTTAAGGTAATGTCCCCTAGACACTCTCAGCTTCTAAGAATCTTGAGAGTTTCTCCACGGTATCCTGATACTCCAAAGTAAAGAGAAGCCTGTCTCAAAAATAACTACTGCTGTGGCTTGTAGGCATGGAATCAACATCAGATTCATAAGAAACCCACACAGAAATTTTAAGTGAGTTTCAGCAACTTGGGACAGAGAAAGCTGAAAAATGAAAAGAAGATTCAGGGCTCCTAAATTTCTATGGATAGGAAGCAGGCCGACAAAGCTACTCCGCTGCAAAAATGGCCCAGTTCTTATCAAAAGGATAAAAAGATAACTTAGAGGGAAGAGCCCAAAGCCCTCAGAGTAGAGACAAGAGCAGAATAGAACAGTGGCTCAGAGTGTCACTCCAGGGAGCAGACCTGGATCTTAAATAAGAAACATTCCCTTCTCCCAGAGTAGTGGAAGCAAACAGCAAGTGTCCAGATGAAGTTCAGAATTTCTGTAGATCACCATCTTTTTCACATTTCTTTGAGTCAAGAAGAACTTCATTTGAGAAGCTGTATTCAAGCAGCCTTGTCCCCATCTGGGCCTGATGCAAAGCATAAAATCATGGACTTAAGCTGATGCATAGTTGGATGAGGCCTTGCGTGTCTTAGAGGTGGATGAGCACATGTGAAGTGACATGCAGAGAGTAGGCTGTGGTATATTGCTACGTTGTTCCTCCCTGTGAATGGGGTCTCCTTCTGCCCATGCCCTTTGCAGCTCTCTCCACACGGATTCTGGGCTTGGGAATGTGGCTTGCCTTGGCCAAAAGGAAGGACAACCCATTTTATAGCCTGTCAACTCAAAAGGAAAAGTCATACCTTTCTAATAATTGTCACCAAAGACAGCTCACACACATGCATTGGCTCTCAGGGAAGGTTCAGAGCTACATATGTGAGCATGCTGGAGCACACTCACACAAGTTACAACTCCGCCTGTATCCCTGATCCTGATGGCTTTCACTGATTTCTACAAAGTCTGCTTCCAGCTTCCAGTAATGTTGATCCTCCTTCCTGGTCCTCCCACTCCTTCTTCTCACATCCTGCCGGCCGCACCTCGGTTCACTTCTGATACTCGATTCTCTAATCACCTCTTTGCTACCTTGGTACTGCTGACACCTACCTTCTGGACCTTGTGTTCCCCACAAGGCATTTTCCCAATGAAAGTTCCTTCCCTGGGAGAGACTCCTGATGCTAGATGTTAAGATAGCATTATTTTTACACTCCCACATCAGACATGTGAGGTGTTTGTCGGATTGTTCCATGCAAGAATGAGAAGACCGATGTAAACTGCCAGAGTGTGGACCTGTCTGGCCTGGTCTACTGATGGGCTGGAAGGGGAGAATGTGATGAGGACAGACATTGTGGAATTAAGGGTAAAGGTTGCAAAGAGTTGTACTCTTTGATAATATCCCCAGGCATTTTGATAGTGGAAAGTGGCAGAAGTTGAGATGGAATGTATTCAGTTGCAATGGGAACAGGAGTCTTCTCTTTCTTACCTAAACTTACTCAGAATATCCATTTTGTAGCAAGAGCATGATACCTGTGGTTTGTTCTGGGCATCAAGAAGTCAATAAAATCTAATATTCTATTAGTGAGGCTATTGTTACGTTCATTTTGTTACCCTGTGATCTCCCAAGGGACACTGAAAAGGGGTCTGGAACTAGAATTACATCATATAGGGATAGCAGCCCTGAGGCTGGTGCATAAACCAATCATTAAATGAGCAGGTGCAACTCTCTCTTGGCTCTGATGACCTCAGCAGACTTATTTTCATAGCCAGCCTTTTCATCTTTTCAAAACAATATTATCCTTGAGAAACAGTTTAGTAAAATAATTAAAACTTCAGGATTTGGAGCAAATAGATCTGATTTCAAATCCAGACTTTCTTACTCATTGACTGTGGATTTGGGAAATGTGCTTGACCTCTCTGGCTCTCAATTTCCCCATCTGCAAAACTGGAATAATTAGTTTAAGATGGTTATCACAGTTAAGCAAGATAAAGTGCACCAAGTGTTTGGTATGATGCAAGGCCCATGATGAGCATTCAATAAATGTCAGCCATTATTATCACTAAGAAGACAAACTCAAGAAATATAGAGCAGCAAGTATTTTTCCCCAGGATTCACTAACAACAAAACTCAGCCCCGTGGGAGAAAGATGTTCTTCAAGAGCTTCAGATATTCAGTGGCTTCCAGCTCAGTTTAAAATGGAGTCATCATCAAAATAGGTAAATAGACTTTTTTTCTTTGTTTTGAGTCTGCTAGTCTTCCATCTAGGGGGCGCACCTGCCTCTGTGCGTCTGTGCATCACACGGCCTCTCACACAGTGCCCTGGAGTGTGTGGCTTTCCCGCTCCCTCTGTGCCATGAACCAGTTTTCCGACTGAAACCCTCAAAAGGCCTTTTTTCACTTGGCCTCCAATTCCTTTTGACCTTGGTAATCCACCAGAGGTGGGATTTTCTAACACGTATTGGCTTAATGCACCTATTGTTCCAAATCTCTTTTTAAAAATCATCTTATTGCTTGACTCTTCCATATTTGAATCTGTATTCTTTTTTAACCTGTTCAAGTGTGACATACTGTTTTTGAATTTGTTAAAATTATACATTCAATTAGCAAAGCACCATATTAAATTGATGACATCTCACTGAACACAGAGCATTCTTGGATTCTGTATCTTAGCAATTAATTGATGTCTAACCCACTGATAGAGGTTTCTAAATGAATAAACTTCCAAACATTTTTGCTCATCATTTGGATCCACTTAAAAAAAATCTTTTATTTCTTGTTTTGTGCCAGTTTCGCAATTTTTACAGAGGTTTCAAATGGAGATCAAAGAATCTGAAAATATTTGTTGGCTTTTCTGGGCAAGTGAGGACATTTTGTGTTTAAATGATAGGATCTGGTACCGCTGCAGAGTTTCCAGTTGGGTTTCTTTGGAACAAGTATTCAAGAGGCATAATGGCATCTACTCTCAGGTCAGATGCCTTGTGTGTGGTCTGCAGGGGCTTTCCAAATTTTATTATTTTCTGTGTGTGTTGAGGGGATCAGGGACTATTTGTCAAGCATGAATTGTGTGCTGTGCATGTCTCTTGCAAAACCTTCTTTAAACCAAACCCCACGATAAGGAAGCTCTGATTCTCCCCATTTTGCACTAGTTCTGCCCTCAGCAAACATAGGTGTCTTACACAAAGATATTCTAGGCTTCCATCAACTGCTCCTTGCACCCACCCAATGGTACAGGAGGGAAGAGGGCAGTGCCGTGGAGAGGGTGAGTGAATGACTGAGTTCATAATCCAGCTCTGACACTCACTGGCTGTAAGACCTGAGGTGGGCACTTTGCCTTTCTATGCCTTTCTATGCCTTGGTTTTTCCGTCTATAAAATATGGATATAATTGTGCCATTGACTCTCCTTATTTGTGAACCCTGTGGTTGCAAATTCACCTACTTGCTGCAATTTATTTGTAGCCCCTAAACCGATATTCATGATTTCAAGCTCATTCATTCACAGACATGCACAGAACAGTGAAAAGTTTGTCACTCAACCTGCGAGTTCCTAGCAGAGGTGGAATAAGGTGAAAATCTGCCTTCTTGTTTCTGTTCTCACTCTCTGAGTGTCCTTTCTGCAGCATATTCAGTGCCACGTTTTTCTCATAATTGTGCATTTATTGGTGATTTCTCTGTTTCAAGTTCCTCTAGCCTGGTGCTGAAGCTCTGCTATGTGTTCCTAAGTGAAGTAAGGTAGTAATATGCCTCGTGGAGAAAATATATGTTAGAGAAGCATCATTCAGGAATAAATTATGGTGTTGTAGGCTGTGAATTCAGTGTTAGTGAATCAGCAATATGTATCATATAGGCTGTGTTTAAACAAAAACACACATACAGTAAGTTTACGTACACTGATTGACAAAAATGTTGTGAGCAGAGACTCACAGATACCTAATCCTTTACTTCTCCTAAGAGTAATGGTTCAATATTTGCTAAGTCGATGTTCATGGAGTCTGTGTAGACCATAACTACCACAAGTAATGAGAATCAACTGTACTAGCATGGCAGAGTGGTGAGGTTGAAATAAGTGAGTGCATATTAGTTGCTTAGAACTTGGCACAAGGCAAGCATCAATAAATAGCTTCTATTATTAGTTACCTGAAAAACTCACCTTTATCTCTAACCTTCCCTGTCTTTCTAGGTTTTGTCCACTCTCTATTACGTTGCTTGGTTTCTGCAGCTCCGGGAAGAGGGGTCCGTGCTCCTCTGTGCTCTCACCAATCATTCATACAAAAGTGAACTGCAGAAACTTCTACCCTGGGTGAGAGTCAGCTGAGTGTGTGTTGCTTTTGCTGACCTTGATTGGCTTCCTGGGTGCTACACTGAATAATCCAGATGCCATTCCTGCTTTCTGTAATGCTCACACCACTGCTTGAATGTGAAGTTGTCAGCCCCCTGGAAACAGCGCTTCCTTCAGGAAGGCATAAGAAACTGCATCGGGGTGGGGGTAGTAGTTAGAGGGACTTTGGTTTTATTTGAATATTTTAATTTTCTTACAAGGAAAATGTCTCTGTGCAATTAGAAACTTTACATTATGTAATGAGCAACCTGCTCCCACTCTTTCAGTCTGTTCTCTACAGAGTCCTGAGTGCTTTTTAAAAACCTTTAATAAGAACGTGTCACTTTCTGGCTCACGGCTTCCCGCAACACCTACGGTGATGCCTAAACTCATCACCAGGGCCCTTACTTGAGTTAAATAGGACATTGCCTGAGTTGACATAAAAGCTAAGCTTTCCTGTGTATCTAACCTCCAGGGCTGTTTGAGGCTCAAGAGCAAACAGCATCGGCCCCCAGGGCCTCCAAGAAGACCTCTCTGGTGTACTGAGAGAGGACAGTTTTTGCAATCAGGCAGACCTCGGCTCAAGTCTCTGCTGACCCACTTACTGCCTGGGTGTCCCAGGCAAGGTCCCTCAGCATCTTGACCTCATTGCCTTTGACTCTACTGCATAGTGACTTAGAGCGTATATTTTGATCCCAGCTTTTCCATTTGACATAGGCACATCTCCAAATCTGTAAAATGGGGATAGTGACATACCTTAGCACTTGGGGTTATATGAGGCTACATCAGATCATGCATGTAAAGCTCTTAGCACTGTGGCTGGCATATGGCAAGGGCTTGATAAACGTCAGCAACAATCAAAATAACTTTATCACTTTGATTATTGTTGTTGTTAACTATAAAGTGAGTTTACTAAAACCATTTCAGGGGCCTCTGATAATTAAACAGGAATACCAGTAGAACTCCTAGCACATGCTAGGTCCTCTGACTCTTTATTTTCTCTCCACCATTTTCTTTCTTCCTGCTATTATCTGAACACATATGGACTCATAGGCACAGTTTAAATGCACTGTATTTATTCTACAGCTATACAACTACTGAACTTTTAAAACCCCGAAAGCAATTTCACCTGGTTGCTGGTCAGGAGAAGACTTGTTATTTTAAATGTATGTCTAAGATGGGTTGTAGGCTCTGCAATTTTTAAGAATGATGAAAGGTATGCTTACAGTTGGGAAAAGTTCATTACATGGTGGTACCCACATGAACACCCTCATCTTCTAATAATCTAACATCTCCCTTTTTGTATGAAGCTGAAAAGCATGAATAAGAAAACAAGAATCTTCAAGATAGAGTCTCAAAGGCCTTTTTATATTAAACACTCATTTTATGGGAGATGAAGATCATCCAGCCAATTAAACAAACAGCTCATCTGCACAGGCTGCCTGTTGCAGGAGGGTTCCCCAGCCCCCACCCCCCAGGGTTTGTCTCTCTTCTGGTTGCAGCTGCAAGGAGGGCTGAGGGCAGACAGGGCAGACAAGACTCTGCTCAAAAAGCCCGAGGGGTGTGAAGTGCAGCTTTCCGCAAGAGCCTTCAAAAATGCACCTGCTGTGAGGACAGCTGAAGCAAAAGCATTGCTTTACAGAGAGGACTGCCAAGGCTGCTCCTCGACCGCATGTTACATCTGTCTTCTTTGAAATGGACTGAAAACTCTAAACAATCTGGAGCCTAGACGCTGGGAAGCTTATTGTGATTAATGATGAAGGTGGTGGCTGCCGCTTTTGAAGAGGCTGCTTTGAGTGTTTCCCTTGCTTTAATATAATCCTCCTAACACCTTTATATTTTCCAAAGGAGGAAATAGAAGCTTCGAGTTGTTATTCTGATGGTAAAGTCCTGAAGGCAAGACCATCATTTGGTGCTTTCCCATATATTGTTTTACATGATCCTCGCAACTGCAAGTTTGGCTCTTAATTCATCCCCATTTAATAGATGTTGAGACTGAGACTGCAATTCCCTGACTTGAGATGTCTCCCAGCCAGTACATGAAAGAAGAAAAGCTTTGAACATAAGTTTCTGTACTTCCAATTCCATGTTCTTCCCACTACCTCTCAATGCCAGCACTCGTGCCTTTAGATGATATTATTTAGGAGAAGGATAATTGAGGCTGGTGCTTTTTATTGCAAAGGGCATGCGATTTTATTATCTTCCACCAGTTGGTGACAGGTCAGAGTCATTTAGCATCTTCCCTGGAACCACACTCTGTCAAAGAGGTGTTGGTGCCTTTCAGTACCTCCCCCTTTCTTCTGAACTTACAAAAATCCCAATAAGGACATGCGATCACTATGGCCAGCTGGCAGAAAGCTCTCTGGAATCCATCCTTATGACTTCAGTGGCCGGAGGGCTGGGTGTCTAAACTCCCCTGATTTCTGTTCTGTGATCTCCCCAGGTTGCATATATGTCCCTCAGAATTTTGTTCTAATTTGGATGAGAGATCGATCCTGACTTCTTGAGCACTTATCCCATGTTGCTCTCACATGACATGCTGTGGGCTCCACCACTTTTACTGTGAACTTCTCATCTGCCAAGAATTGTGTCTCCCCAGCAGCACCCTGCATGCCACAACATGCACTAGATGTTCAAGAAATGCTTACTGACAGAATCAATTCATTCATTTCTGTTTTGTCCTCCTCAAGAGCAGCTGACAGCTACTGGCATCTAGGCAGTGGGCATTGCTGGGGTGCCCTTCCTGTGCCTATAGTAAGGCAGTAAGATTCCAGAAATAAAGTGGAGGTCATCTATTAGGAACCCACTCTGTGCCAGGCATCATGCTCAGCACTTTGCATCCATGATCTCATTTAACTTTTTCGACAATCCTGTATTTGGGTCTATCCACAGATGAGAAATTTGAAGTGCAGAGGCTAGACAGCTTGCCTTAGCTTAGATCCCAGGCTTATAGCAGAGCTTAGGTTCAAATCCAGTCAGCTTGGTGAATATGCACAGTGCTCGGCACATAGTAGGTGTTCAATGAATGTCAGCTGTCATTGAGTCATCACTATCATCAAAGGGAATAGATTTTAAAGTCATCACTATTATTAAAGGGAACAGGTATTAAAGGGAATGTGTTAAATTGTGGTTCTGCTAATTAGTAACTGTGTGATGTTGAGAGTCAATGTGACCTCTCTGAGCCTCTGTTTCTACATTGTATGTGTTAAGAGTTGTGTTTGGCTGTGAATACAAGAAAAGCCAAAGTAGCAGTGGTTTAAACAAAATAAAAGTGTATTTCTTTCTTACATAAAAATGTATAGGTAAGCAGGCTAGGTCTGGTTGGATGGTTTCATAATCTTTAGGGATCCTCCCAAAGGCCTTCTCTCTTGCTGGTCTGTCACCTTCAGCAGGAGGCTTTCACCTCATGGCTTAACACGGTTGCAAGGCTCCAGTCACCATGTCCTAGTTGCAGCTAGCGGGAAGGAGTAAAGAGCACAGTGGGGTTCTTTCTCTGTCTTTAAAAGAGACTTTCTGGAAGTCACACAAACTTGTGGCTTAGAGACCTTTGGACAGACTCTATCAATTGGCTTCACACACAACAAGAGATTCTGAGAAATGCAGTCTTTATTCCAGCAGCCATGTGCCCAGATAAAATTCGGGCCCCATTGCTAAAGAAGAAAGAGGAGTATTGGGGAAAATAGACCAGCTGTCCCCATTGCCCCATTTGACAGGTTCCATGTGGATTACATGGAACACACAGAACATTCCTAGCAGAGTCCACGTTCTGTGACATAGGGGCTCAGCCAGGCACACTCCCATTCCTCCACTCTGAAAAACAGTGCCGTCTTCTGGAAAGGTATTTTCCCCATTACATATAGGTGCTTCCAAATCCTGTGTCTAGTTTGCTTGGCCCAAGCCAGACCCTGAGATGAGCCAGCTCAGGGATGGGATGTAGAATGCAGGGGTAAAGCTTCAAGGAAGAAGCCAACAGGAACTACCCTGGGCAGGAATGACCTGGGCAGGAACTACCCTGTCCCCCTGCCCTGGCCTTCTTTCTGACATCTCTTGGAGCCTTCTCAGAAGCATAGATTTTTGCTATTTCCCCAGAGCCTCCTGGTCCCAGACTGGTCCCTGGCCCACACCCTGAGCCATGTACCCCTCGCTGACCACTCAGGATGCTGCTTGGTTATCTGATAATCATCACCCTCCTCTACTCTTACAACCACCCCTCCAGTCCCCATATGCATCTGGAGTAGTTGTGTCCTACATCTGCCACCCTTCACCCTGCCACCACCATCTGCTTTATTCAACTGTTGCAAAAGCATCCTCCCCTCTCCACTTAATTTCAGTCCTTCTGATAGCAAGAGTCATTTATCTTTCTTTGAGAGGAATGAACAAGGCTGATGATTCTTAGGAAAAATTCAACTGAAGGGGAAAACTGTCACTCATCTTTTACGAGTGTTTCAGCTCTCATTTCCCATTTCTGCCACCTACTGTATGTGTGACCTGGTGTAACTTACTTGCCCTCATAAGCATCTGTTTCCTAACTGCAAATGAGATCAGGAAGTGCACTTCTGCCCCATGGGATAATCTAGGTAAAACCCAAAAGAGCAGCTAACACAGGAATCAATGAGCTTTCTCTGTAAAGGGTCAGCTAGAAAACAATTCAAGCATGTGGCCACTAAAGCAGCCACAGACAATATACAGATGAAGGGGCGTGGCTGTGTTACAATACAACTTTATAGAAGTTTGCATTTCTTATACATCTTGCATATCATAAAATATTATGCTTCTTTTGATTTTTAAAGTATTTAAAAGTTTAGAAACTAGTTTTAGTTCATAGACCCTACACAAAGAGCCAATAAGCTAGATTTGGCCTGCTGATTACAGTTTGCCTACTTCTGATCTAGCACATAGTAATCACTCAGCAAATGCTAGCCATGGATGAGCAAGAGTTTCTTTCCTAAGTGCCTGGCTCCTGATTAGAACCAATTTCGTGGCAGCTTCCTCCAAAGACCTGCAACCCTTATGCTATTCCCTAAGAACAGCCTGGAAAGCAAACTTTGGAAGGTCCTCAGTAGAAAAGCGAAGACCTTTTATCCACAATGACCTAGTCCAAGGGTGCATCAAGAGAAGGTGGACTGGTGGTCATTAGGGCACAGGGCTTGGAGCCCAGGGAACTAGCGAGCTCTCAACTGTGGTAGTTTAATGTGCTTGCTAACTTTTATACCTGCTTTACTTAGAATGATACTGGAGATAACAACAACAACATTAAAGGTAGCTAGAAATTATTGAGCCAGGTACTATGGTTTACTTTTATGCGTTCACTTAATTCTCATAGTAAACTCATGGATGCCATTACAATTCTCTTTTTACACACAAGAAAACAGAGGCAGAGGCATCTTCAGTAATTTGCCTAAGTTCACATAGCTAGGCAGAAACAGAGTCAGAATTCAAACGTGGGCATTTCGAAACCCTTTGTGATGCCTCGTTCATTCTTTTAAATACTGAACTATACATTAGAGATTGCCTTATCCTTCCTTCTCATATGTTCATGTTTTCATACATTTATTAACCTATTCATCCATCAATCATTTATTCCCACCTACTGGGCTGCTGGTTTAGATGCTAGGGACACAGAAATGGACACATCGTTCTGTGTCTCCAGACTTCCCAAGGATAAAAGGCAGATGAATTCACACATCATGTAGTATCACCTTGTTGAAGTCTGAGAAAGGCAGGAGAGGCAGTTGTTGGGCCTAGAGGCTGGCAAAGTGTGGTGGTGAGGAACGGGGATAAGAATCAGAAAAAGCTTCACAGAAAATACCACCTTTGAGCTGAGCCTGTGAATCTCTTGGTTTGGCATTAAAGCCTCTTTAGGGTCTTGATCTAGTTTATCTTCTTAACATCCAGCCTTGCCTCTTTGTTCACGGAAAGCATTGTCCCCACGATATCATTCTTCCCAGCAGTCAATCCTTGGACAGGGGCAGCAGATGGTAAAGCTTTCACCATCATTTGGCCAAAAAAAAAAAAAAAAAAGAGCAACTATGAGTGATTCTTCCATAAACCTAAATGTGTTCAATGGAAGGACACGCCTTTCTTTTTTACTGTGTTCTGCCTAATTTGTTTTTTAATGTTGGGGTGGGGTGTCCCTCTATGTTGCTTGGGCTGATCTTAAACTCCTGGGCTCCAATGATCCTCCTGCCTCAGTCTCCCTAGTAGCTGGGATTATAAGTGTGAGCCACTGAACCTGGCTGTACCTAATTTGTTAATCTAAAAAATATCCTTTCTTGCTGGCAAAGATGTATAAGTAGATTTTTTTCATTCTGTTAATAATTTCACTTGGCATTCCCCACCCCAATAGTACCTATCTTGATCTTTTTGGCCTACTATAACAAAATACTGTAGACTGGGTGGCTTATGAACAACAGAAGCTTATTTCTCACAGTTCCGGAGTCTGGGAAGTCCCAGATCAAGACACTGGCAAATTTGGTGTCTGGTGAGATCCTGCTTTGTAGCTCACAGAGAGCACCTTCTTGTTGGGTCTTCACATAGAGGGAGGGCCATGGGGCCCCTCTCAGGCCTCTTTTATGAGAGCACTAGTCTTATTCATGAGGGCTCCACTCTCATGGTCTATCTCCCAAAGGCCCCATGTCCTAATACCATCTCCTTGGGGGTTAGGATTTCAACATATGAATTTGAGAGAGACACCAATATTCAGACCATAGTAGTTGCCAGCCTTTACTATTATTTTTAAGGCATTGGTCCATGAAATTTCAAAGCCTATGACCACTGTTTTTTCTGCTCTACCACACAGAACTATTAGCCCAATTTTTCCTCTGGGCTTCACTGGGTGTGATGACCTCTTACACTCATACTACTAGGGACCTGCTCCTCAGGAATCTCAGCCCTTCACCAGCCCACCCTCTTCCCCTGCATGGCATACCCTCTTGATTCCCTACCCCAAATCTATTGCTTCCCCTTTCTACCTTCCTACAAAGTCTGTGCTGAGTCCATGGTGTAGCTGTGCAATATTTGATTCCCCAGCCTCCTTGGAAGGAAAGGTGATCATGGGATTTAGTTCCAGCAAATGGTAGCTCTGATAGAAGATTCTGGGAAAGAGTTTGCTGCCCAATAAAAAGAGAGCATTCTCATTCTTTTCCCAGCCCATTCTCCTAGGGGTGATTGGGGCCATTGTTGTATGAGGATGCAGTTGTGGTACTGGGGGCAGCCATGGCCACAGCTGATACCAGGAGAATCACCAAGAATCCAGCCCCAGGTTCTTACATCCCTGAGTTGCTGAAACAACATGAGCGTCCATACTTCATATTGAATCTGACCAATAGGCAATTCTTAGTCTAATTCATATGCATGGCTTAACCTCTGACCCTCAGCAGGAAAAAGAGGCAAATCACCTCTTTTTAAAAAATATTTTTAGTCAAGTTTTTCTAACATGAAGAATACAGAGACTAACATTTGTATACTTACTACTCAGCTATGCCAAATCTCAGTATCACCTAATTCCTTTCAGATCTTGTTAAAATGTTTCTCAAACAAAACATCACAGAGAGAGTTGAAGTCCCTTAGCACCGCATTCATTTGCTTTCTACCCTTCCTCTGAGAGAATACTTCTAAACAGAAATGAGCATATATCCTTCCCATGTGTGTTTTTGTACTTTTACTCCTTTAGTAGGAACTCACAACTAATATATATTATTAAGAAAATAGTACCAAAGTCTAGGAATCATTTTGTAATTTACTTTAATTCAACATCATGGTTTTGAAATGTATCCATGCACCTGTACACCCTTGGTTTTAATATGTATTATATATTGCTTTTTCCAGCTGATGGACATTTAGTTTTTTTTTTTTAATTAGGGGATACTACAGTCAGGCATGGGTTGAACCCTTGCATATGTCTTGTGCAAGGTGGGCTCCCTCTTAATAGTTTCTCTCATGTGCCTGACAATACCTGAGTAGAAAGAAACTGCAGGGCAAACAGGAAAAGGTAAGGCCAGCATCCCTGCAAAGAAGCAAGGCTGGATTTTGACTGTGGAGGAAATTGTATCTCCCACTGGGAGAGCACGGAGATAACCTCTTCTTCAGAAATCAGATTCCAATTAATTTCCTTGAGATGCCTCATCCAAAGGCCTACCCATCTGGGCCAAACTGCTTAGTTCTGGGGCTGGAAGGCCTGCATAATCTGCCCAGGCTGTGGCTGCCTGCAGAGATTTGCAAAGACTCTTTCCTACGGCTGTTAGGTATTTGCACAAAGTCCTCTGTGAGTTTCATAAGTCAGTCTAGAAGCCAAATAATTGAGGCAGTTTAATTTTAGCTTCTCATGTCTCCTTATAAAAGTTAGCTGTTTATGAGAAATCTAAAAATTTCCTTTTCCCCAGAAAAAATCTCTTTCAGGCCTGAAATAGTCTCATGCAGTGGCATACTCGTGGGGTATTACACGTGAGGTCGATCAAAGGACTTGTCCCCAGTGTGATGTCCCTAAAATTAGGCCTGAAACTTCAGTGTGGGCATTAGGCTGGCTCATCTCAGGAGTTCTCTGCATTTACTTAAGAAACTGAAGGATTCAGTCTCCACATCGGTTGTGTATTCCTGACCTCACCTTTGCAGCAGGTAGCCATTTACACAAGCACTCTAGGTTTCCAGGAGTGGGAACTGAGTGTGGGTGCTTGGGGACCTACTTCTATTCCTCTAATGCTGTTCATATCCCTGGGACTGCAGATCATAGCATCAGCCCAAAACTGAGCCATATCTATGAGAGAAAGGCATTCTTTGATGTTCCCCAGAGAGCAGGGCAGGAATTCTGACAAAATCTGTGTGTAGATTAAAGCAAAGCATATCATATTCCTTTTCAAATGTATTCATGGTGCTCCATGGCCAATGGTAGGAAGTTGGAGCTCTTTAGCTTGATATTCAAAGCCCTCCGTGAATTGGCCCACTGACCTTCCTGGAGCTATTTCTTACTTTTTTCCTCCTTGCACCGTTTTCTCTTTGCATAGATATAGTCTTTTCTCCAAATCCATACACTCCTTCACAGCCATGCACCTTTGCAGTGCTATTTCCTTTGCCTGGAATATGCTTCCCTGTTTCTTCCATCCCTCCAATTCCTACTCTTTTCAAGGACCAGGTCAAATGCCCCGTCTGTCTCCTCACTTATCTCCCAGCCACCTCGTTTGTCTGCATTTTGTAATCTTTATTGTATGAGTTTATATGTCTGTATCTAACTAGACTGCAAGTTCTGTGAGGGTAGGGGCCATGTTGGACCCATCTTCCTAGGGCAACATAAAGCCTTGTGGTTGGAAAGCTCTGGAATCCAGAAAGCTTGATTTGGTTCATATCCCAGCTTCAGCGCATATTAGCTGTGCAACCTCGAATGGGTATTTATACTGGGCTTTACCTTCAGATTTTACATTTATAAAATGAGGATGATTGAAGTAGGAACTTCATAAGGAGATGACAGAGGTGTAAGAAATGCACTTAAAGATTTTAGCATATAGTAAATGCTTAATAAATGTCAGCTATATTGATGGAATTGTCATTTACTCACAGCACCCAGCATGTTTCCTGATACATAGCAGGTGGTCAATTAACATTAGTTACATAAACATTCATTGCATAATATCATCATAATTCAAATGAGTACCTGAAATATCCAAGTATTTTGGGTATTTTTAACAGTGTCCAAGTGCTCAGATAACTAAATCACAGTCATCCATGAACTGAGTTTTCTCTGTCAGCCAGAAACCAGGGGGTTTGCATACTACACGCATCCTGCATGAACTCCTTGCAGGGGTCCTAGTGGAACTCTGGCAGTCATGACTCCTGGGGCTCTGAAATCTCTTGCTTCCTTTTCTTCATCTGACTTTAGATTTTTGTGACTTTTTCACTGTATCCTAGGGAATTTTAAATACAAATTATCACATCACTGAAATGTTTTGCTATGACAGCTGCTGCTTTGTGCAGCGAGATTTCAGTTTCCAGAAAAAAATGACAAGTGCACTTAGAGATCCTGGTGATAGGCTTGGGAACCGAGAATGCAAAGGCGCTGTTTGAGAACTAAATGCACTTAAAAATAATAATAATGCTAATTTGTCTTAGATTTTGATCTGTGTCATTGGGTTCTACTATTTTACATGAGTGTTAAAATGCACCTATGAAGGGCTTTATGTTGACGGCATGTTGATGATAAAACTTTATATACCCATAAAGTTTAATTTATAAATTAGGCACAGTAAGAGGTTAACAACAATAACTAATAATAAAATAGAGAAATTATAACAATATACTGTAATAAGAGTTATGTGAATGTGTTCTCTCTCTCTTCTCTCTCTCAATACATCACACTTTACTGTGGTCACCCCAGACCATTGCTGACCACAGGAAACTGAAACTGTGGAAAGCAAAACCATGGATAAATGGGGACTACTGTATCTGACAAAACTGAGGGTGCAAATTCTCAGAAATTGCACCTCAAGTCGTATTACTTACAGAAGTAGTTTCTCGATTTTTTGGTCATGTACCTCATCAGTTAAAAATTTTTAGCATGTACTCTTATTATAAGTAGTTTTTTATGTATAAATTATGTGTACATGTCACTGTTCTTACATACAGTATGAATATTATTAAGACATATAAGATGAAAACTTTTAAATGATGTCTTTAAGAAATATAAATAGAATTTTAGCATTTTTTTACTGTAACTCTATGGATTATCAAACAATCCTCTTGGAATGTATATGCCCCACTTTGGAGACACTGTATTAGCTAAATTATATACATATATACATATATATTTAGCTAAATTATATATTTATATATATATAAATTATATATTTATATTATATATTT